>NDXZ01010766.1:0-32629 GCA_003055125.1 Paykullia maculata
AATTTAAATTTTTCTACACAAACAAAATGCATGTTTTTTTTTTATTTAACACAGAGATCTGCACCGAATGACAGACAGTCTTTCGGCTTCAAAACAGCCGCCGTTCAATTAACAATATTGCCAAAAATTAAAAAAAAAATTTTAAGAACTAAAATATACAAAAAGTTTTACAATTTTCTAAAATGAAAATGATCGTTAAAACCCCATCTCAATACAAGAGAAAGTGATTTTTTTACTCACACAGGTAACAAGGGTTTATATAAGTTTTTAACTTTTACAATTATAATTTTAAAGATGGGAGTCTTGAAAATATTTCCGATATTGAAAACTGGCAAAATCAATCAACTGCTGAGATATAAGGAAAACAAAAAACAACTGCCTATTTCTTTCCGAAATTTTTCACAATTAAAATAATTATCCCTATTATGCATGTCGCCGTCAACACAATGTCACAGTGGCAATGGAAATGGTATTTGCAATCGGTTAATTGACAGGCAGTCGACTCCACATTTTCAAGCGACTCAAACGAATCTTGTAAATTGTTAAAGGTTTATAAAATTAAGTTAAAATTGGAAAGTAAGAGCGCTATATTCGGCTGTGGCAAATTATATATATTCTGCACTACGTTTATTTATGTGTGTATGTTTGTGTGCATATATATACTCATGTATGTACGTACATATGTATTTACGTGACCAAAATATATTTAAAAACTTAGATAACTTGATTTTTTATGATTGTTGTTTTGCCCATATCTTTGCTGATTCTGGGCCAATTAGTAAATATAATAGGTTTTGTGTAATAAAAAATGGATAGTCGTCTTTTTAAGCTTATATCTCGGTCAGTTATTAAGCGATTTTACTGGTTATCAATAGAAAGAAACTGGATGATATTTCTGAAAGGCTGTAAAAAGATGTTAGATTCGGTATCTTCTAATTTTTAGGAAATATTCTTGATTTTCTTGTTCCCTAAAAAATAAAATTGAATACTATTTAGATAATTTAAAATACATTTTCAATTTAATTAAAGCACAATGCTAAAAGCCAGACACACAAGTTGTGTATATTCATAATAAATTTTTAAGTTTGTTGAAGGTTTATTAAACGAAAATTTAAAACAAAATTTGTTTTATAAACTTTTGATAAATTTAAGAATTGTTTATGAATATGGGGGATAGTCTTTACGGTACGAAATCAGATGCAACGTGAATGTTAAAGCTTTAATTTACTTGTTGGTATATGATTACGACAGTGTGTGGTAAAAACGTAAAAAAGGTAAATTTTTATTTTTTTAACTGGTCCATTATGGATGAACTTTAAATACGTTGCCAGCTAACAACTACCAAATTTAAACTACAAAATAAATTATGAGATGTTAGTTACTATTAGTTATAGTTTTTTGAGCTACTAAAATGTTAATGCTGACCATTATTGACCCATAAGCGGCATGTGTGTTAAGGTACTGTGCCCTTTAGCCTTGGATGACTTTTTTTAAATACAGAATTGTATTTTTTTTAAACAGATTCACTGTTTTATCCGTTGAGTTGACAAATTTAAGCAAAATGTCAAACACGTGACAAAACAATATTCTAACCGAGGTTCATTGGAAACACATACATAGATATGTATGTACATATGCATGTGAGTATGTAATTACGTACATACATGTGAAGAGTTTAGACAAGATAAACATTAAATTTTTAAATATTGTCTATGAGCATTCACACACGAGAACAAGATTAACCAGAACAACATTAGGCTTATAGGCAAGAGAGGCCTGTTGTCAAGTTAATTGCGTTGCCATTATTAACTTGCCTTTTATAATAAAGTTTTTGGCAACTGACAGCACAACTAACGTTCGGTTGCCATATATAATGGACCCATCGATTCTGCAAAAAATTAATGTTATCTTAAAATTGTTTGATAAAGAAAATTCAATTTTTCTAACTCTTTGAAGCATCAAAAATTACAAAATTTTTCACTATCAATCATTAATTTAAAACATTTTTTTATACTTCCTTTATTAAAAGACAATTTTGAGAAATTTTTATAAAATGTGATAAATTTTTGTTTAAGAATTTATGGCAACTTTCGATAAATCGAGAAAAAAAAATTTTCTAAAAAATTATGGAAAATTGTTTCAACAAAAAATGTTAAAATCTAAATTATTTTTTTATGTTATTTTGTTAATATTTTCAATTTCATTTCCTTTTTAATCTTGACTTCTTGAATATTTTGCTTTACTTTTTAAAACAACAACAGAAAATGTAACAAAAAAATCGTAAAATCGTAACAAATGTAAACAACAACCAAAACTTCTTAATTTCCAAAATTTCAAAGAAAAAAAACACTCAAAACAACGTTTTATTCTGTATTTAGGTGTATGAGTACAGGAATTTTAAGTGAAATCTGCCTAAATTAATTGTAAGATTAATGATTAGACAAAAGAGAAAACACCCAACATATATTGAACAAAGAATCTTAAGTTTATATAAAGTGAATTTAAAACAAAAACACAAAATATCTTTTCTTAAAACCATTAATATAAAAATGATTAAAAAAATGCTAAATAATTGTTAATTCAAGCGTAAGAAAAGATTTTTTTAATTATTATTATTTTTAAGTGTGATAAAAAAAACAAAACAAAAATATTCTATCTGTTTTGTATTTCAAGTGAAATCAAAACATTAACTGCCTTTTTTTCGAATAAATATCGTTCGCATTTTGTGGGCCAGGCTGTAAGAATTGTTGTAATTTATCGATATTAAAATGATGCTATGACAATTATGATTGTTTTAATTTTATTTGGAATCCGAAAAATGTTAAATAAAACAAAAAAATTAAAAGCAAACAAATATGGATCAAAAATTGTTTTTAAAACCACCGTTTTTTTGTGTTGAAATAAAAACTGACGTTGTTTCTAAAAAAATTATTCGAATATTTCTAATTGAAATTTTTTTAAAGAAAATTTTTTGAATTAAGTTTATTTATTCCCAAAAAAAATTTATTAAATGTTTCTAAAAAAAATTTATTAAAATTTTTCTAAAGATGATTTCTCAAGAAAATTTATTAAAATATTATTTAGATTAAAACTTACAGGAGTTTTTATAAAGAAAATTAATTGAAATTTAAAAAAAAAATTATGAAAACTTTTTTCGAAAGTTTTTTAATAAAGTTTTAAAATTATTAAAAAAAGATCAGCACATTGTTAGTGATAACTGGTTTGCCCTTTAGCACATTTTAAAATTATATGTATGTTTATGCTAATAATGTATAGATGTATAGAAGCGGATGCTCTACTTCAACCTTATTACCAGAAATGTAAAAAATGGAAAAATCTTTAATGGCAATAAGTTTATAAGTATTTTGTTTCTATTAAAAAAATCTTGACTACAATAACTCTCTTTCAAAGTGTGTTTTGTTGTCCGGCGAAAAATGCAAAAACTCCGCTATTTTTGTCCTAATTTTCGGTAAACTAAAACTGGCATCCCTATTAGCTAACTGTCATTTAAACTCAATCTGAGACATATTTTTGTGTTTTCTAGACGGAAAAACAAATTTCTATCGAAGTAAATAATCAAAATTTGTGAAATGATAACTTCTATATTCGTTAGTACTTAAAATTTTAAAAAATTGATATACATACTTGTTTTATTATGTTAATTTTAAAAATAATAAAATTAACAAAACAAAAATCGTGTATACCCTTCACCATCATACATACATACGTATGTATACGTGTACGAAAGGTAATTAAAAAAAAATTTTTTTTTGTGATATAATTTCTTGTTTATATAGGGGTTTCTCTTTTATCTTTGGGGATTCTCCGTTAGTGAGTCCAATTTTTTCAAACACGTCTGTAGTTTATCTTAAAGCTGCAAAATATATTTTTTTTTGTGTAAAAAAAAGGTGGTAGTAACCGTTTCGCAAATGAATATTGTAGACATTACAAATGCCATCCTGTGGTGAAGGGTATAATAATTTGTGCTGAATTCTTATTTAGGCTTGAGACAATTAGTCAGTCGTAATTTAACATCGATTTCAATATTTTTAACAGCTTTATGCGTATTTAGATGACTTCCGAAAGTGGACCTTATTAGAAGCTTGGATTAATTATCACGAACAGCACAAATTTTGGTAGAGTTTTGTGTTTTTATAAATTCGAGTACGATTCCAATATTTTTAAGTGTTTAAACAGGCGGTTATATGGGAGCAAGGGTTAATTATGATTTTAATTTGGCGCAATAACAAATTAACGGGCTTATGAATGTTAGACAAATGTATTTTATATAAAAGCTAGGGCCAATTTTCGACTAACTATTAAGCACATTGCTGTAAAATCTGTTTTTGTTCAATTTTATTTAAATTGAACATTGAAGATTACGTGTTATAAGCATCAAAGTTAAGTTGCAGAAAGACATTTCTATTAAAGCCAAGGGATATTATAAACTGGTTATAACCAAAATCGATAAGATTATTATGTGTATCATTTTTTAATTCAAATATGTTCAAAATTGCTACCTAAGCTTTGATTACAAAGTTTATTTAGACAGATGGACGGACGAACATTGATCATTCGATTTTGAAAGTTGTTTTAAGACGATCAATATACTTCAAGGTGTGTATTATACGTTGGGGTATAAATACAATTTAGAAAAAAGGAAAAACAAAGCACTTAATTATTTGTGCTTAATATCTTAATATTATGCCGCTACTATTATTTCCCAATCATGTTATTGGTTTTATATTTACATTTGAAAGCATTGTAGAGAGCAAAAAATATTTATACATTGACCATATGATCTTGTTACGGCCCTATGCTCCTTACAGGAGTAAAAGGATTAATTATATATATATATATATTTGATCTTGCTACACTTAAATATATATTTCATCAATATCAAAGTCGTTAAGCAAAGTCTACTCTTAAGCTTATTGTGTATAATGAGATAAAAAACTAAATGTCAAGAATCCCATTTTGGTGACGCCTTTTTGTAAAAAAAAAACATAGTAACAACTACCACTGTTTTCTATACATATAACAAATAATAAACAATTGTAAGTTATCTGGACTTAATAAAATCTACTTTAATTAAAAGCTTTACGGGGCAAATGATTAAACATATGACGGGAAAAAAATCAACTAATCTACAACTGCCGAATTTCAATAAATATTCTAAGTAAAACAAAATTTTAATATACATAAATAAAAAAGTTCGCTTTTTTCTATAAAACAAAGATTTTATTGACAATTTTCTATATAGAGTTGCTAATCTGTTAAACAAATAAATTTTAAAAACTCTTGCGATTTTTATTCCAAATATTTTTAATTATTTTGATCTATATCTGTTTGTGGTTCAAAACAAAGTTTTTTAACTTATGTAATTAACAAATCTGTAATAATGGTTTGTTTGTTTTATATATTTTATTTTCTATTTTTTGGTTTAAAACATCTTTGAATACAAACATAAGTATAAACAAAAAAAAAATAAATATTTAAACAAACAAACAACATTTTTTCTATAAAATTTGCTTAATTTTAATTAAACAACAATTTAGCATTACAAAACATAAAAACAATGTTATATATATTTAACAACAACAAAACAAAATAATGCAAATTTACACAAATTACATAATAAATTAAGACAAAAATTAAGAAAAAAAAACAGCTTAACAGAAAAAAAAATACTTACTTGAACAAGATAAAAAAACAACAACTGCTTTTATTTAAAATTATTATTTTTTTAATTTAATTTTAATATTTATTTAAACCACAATGCAAATGTAAATATTATTTTAAAAAGCTAATAAATTAAAAATAAAATATAATTATAAATAAAATCCAAAAAAAAAAAATTAAACCTTTATAATTATGATATTGTAAAATTAAAATGAAAACCATAATAAAAAATTTCATGAAGCCTTGATTTTGGTAACCTTTAAGGATTTCTATTTTACTTACTCTTTATAATTTTTCGAAATTTTATTTGAAATTAACAAAAAAAAAAAGAAGAAAACAATTTCAGTTTTTCTTTTACGCTTAAATGTCAACTAAAACTAAACCACCTTTTTAAACTAATGAACGAAGTAAAAAAAACAAGCCTTTACAAACATCCACAAAACACTCAAACATAATAAATACCTACAAACATATTAAATTAAAAAAAAAAAAAAAATAAACAAATAAAACACCCAGTTTTATAAAATTTATAGTTACAACCAAAAAAAAACAACATGTTTAAATGATAAAAATTCCCTTAAAAAAATATGTTTATTCGAGAATAAAAATTCAGTTAAAATGCATTTATTTTTTACCTAAATAAAAAAATTAACCACTATCTATTAATTGTTTTAAAATATGGAAGAAATCAAATCAAAATTGTATTAAAAATGATAATTTTTTAGGAATTCACTATTTTAGCCTTATTTGCAAGTTGTACTTGTAGGCTGCGATTAAAGTAAAAAATCTGGCAGCACAACTTGTTTGTATAAAGAAAAAAGTAACAGTTTTTACGATTGAGAGATCGGTTTCATGTTTCGATGAAATTCCTGTTTATAATAAAACATTAAATTTGCTACTTCTTAAGTAATTTTTAAAAAAAAGGTGTATAAAACTGCATATTTATTTTGAATACTTATGACAACTTTAACATTTAAAAAAATGTTTTCATATACATACATCTTTAACATATGTATTTTTAGAAAGTATTTAAATAAACTAAAAATACTTAATACAAAAAAAATGTTTGAAAAACTTTAAATAAAAAATTTTCTTTTATCTCAACTTTTGCCGGACTTCAACTTTAAAACACAAACAAAAATATAAGTGCATCGTTTAAACTAAACAACTTCAAGTTAAACTCCAAAAATTATTAATTACTTAATATTAATCTGAAAATAAACTTTCATATAAAATAAAAAAAAGGAAAAAATGTGAGAATAAAAAAAAATTCTTAAAGTAAGAAAAAGTTATTTATAACGTTAGTGGGTAAAAGATGTAAGGAATAAAAAAGAAACTCATAAAACCTTGGAAAAATTACATAAAATGAAAGTGAGCTCTAATACAAATAAAAAAATGTTTATTTTTCATTGTCACAATTAAAAAAAAAAAATAACAGACCCGTATTCCATTATAAAAAATATTTTATTAAAAACAAAAAAATTACAAAATAAAAGAAATATGTATTTTCAATACAAATAATTTTCGCTATTTTGATTTTAAAATCACACAGACACAATACAATTAATTTATATAAATTAAACATACATACATACATGCATTGCATTAAATATAAGAATTATGTATAAAAAATATTTAATTAAAAACAAAACTATTTTTAAATATTTCTTAATTTCTTTAGATAGCTACAAAAATTTAACTTTTTATTTTGTAATTTAAATACAGTTTTTTTTTATTGTCCCCACTCTAAGGCTATGCCAATTTTTGTTTACGAGTTTTTAGTTTAAAAATTATTTCAGCTAAACAAAAACAAAACACTGTGTATAGAATTATTTTTAAGTAATAAGTTAAATATAAATAAATATATTATAATAATTATGAAACAAATTAAACTTTAAATATAAATAACATTTAAATAAAAACTCAAAATTTTGAACTTAAAAAGAAACACAACAAACGTAAAATTATTGGAAAAAACTAAACAATAAAAAAAAAAAATAAAGAAAAGTATTAAAAAAATTTTAAAAGGGGTTGTTTGATTAAAATATAAAGGGTATAGAAATTGTGCAAGTAAAAGTATGTTTCTACATGTGTATGTGTACCACAAGTGATTTTGAAGATATTTAATTTGCTTACATATTTTAAATTGTTCGGGGTACATTACTTGTACGTAGCAGTGGGTTTATGGTGCTATGTAAATATAACATACTTTTAGGCTTAAATGTTATTAAAAAACAGAGCTGCTTTGTAAGCAAATAAACATTTTTTAAATAAATTTATCTGGCAACTACGTGTTTGACATTTGTGCATGAAAGTGTGTGTGTGTGTAAAAAAAGTTATTTGCATTAAAACGAAAACAATACATAAAAATTAGTTAGATAGAAAATAAAGGAAAAGTAAACATATTTTAATAAATATCTTGTCTAAGAGCATTAAATTAATATGAATCTTATCAATGGTGTTAAATTGTACATCGAAAAAATGTGCTCCGACTCGGGGCCTGGTATGAAAACCATGTTATTGGATAAAGAAACAGTGAGTAAAAGATTAATAAGTGAATTTTGTGATATGTAAATTATTATAATTTTTAGACCAGTATTATATCAATGGCATTTTCCCAATCGGATATGTTGCAACGTGAGGTGTATCTATTTGAACGTATTGATTCAGGGCGTTCCAATGAGCGCATGAAATATTTAAAATGTATCGTTTTCATAAGGCCAACTAAGCAGAACATACAGTTGTTGGCACAAGAGTTGCGGAGTCCTAAATATGGTTCATATTTTTTGTGTAAGTAAATACATATACATAAGCATTTTTATACCAATAAAAGGTTTGAGGGAGTATTTTCGGCCGATAGTTTCGAAGCAAAGAAAAAATAAAATAAAAATTTAAAGTTATTCTATTAAACGTTATTAACTAAAGGATAATTTAAGCAAGTTAAAGCTTAATAAACATCAAAATAGCATTCTTACTTATTTTGTAAAATATCTCAGATTTCAGCAACATCATACCCCGTACGGATATTAAATACTTGGCAGAGTGTGACGAAAGTGAATCAGTGCGTGAAGTAAAAGAATTATTTGCCGACTATCTGGGTATTAACCCAAACTTATTTTCCCTTAACATTCCTGTATGTATGCAAAGACTTAACTGGTTACCCGATGCCTTATCGCGTTCTGTTCAAGGCATAGTATCCGTCCTACTTTCGCTAAAACTTAATCCTGTCATACGCTACAGAGCAGGTTCGACGGTAACACAAACCTTGGCCAAACAAATATACGAACAAATAACAAAAGAATCTTCACTATTTGATTTTCGTAGTCATGAAAATGGTGCGGCACCACCATTACTTTTAATTTTAGATCGTAGAGACGATCCTGTGACTCCGTTATTACATCAATGGACCTATCAGGCCATGGTACATGAACTACTTACCATACGCAACAATCGTGTGGATTTATCTGAAAAGCAGGGTATACCCAAAGACTTTAAGGAGCTGGTATTGTCGGGCGATCAAGATGAGTTCTATGCCAAAAACATGTATGCCAATTTTGGTGAAATTGGTTCGACAATCAAAAATCTAATGGAAGAATTTCAGCGTAAAGCCAAAGATCAAAAAAAGGTGGAGAGTATAGCGGATATGAAAAATTTTATAGAAACTTATCCGCAGTTCAAGAAAATGTCGGGTACAGTGCAAAAACATCTATGCATTATAGGTGAATTGTCAACAATGACAGCAAAACGCAACTTATTTGAGGTGTCAGAACTGGAACAGGAAATAGCCTGTAAAGCCGAACATTCCCAACAGTTACAACGCATCAAGAAACTTATTGCCGATGAACGCATTTCAGTCGAAGACTCTTTAAAATTGGTGGCTTTATATGCCTTGCGCTATGAACGCCATGCTAACTGCGATACCTCCAGCTTGTTGCAAATCCTTAAAATGAGGGGTGGACAAACTCACATAATGCCCAGTCTTATAGAATATGCCGGCACGCATATGCGCCAGGGTGAATTATTTAATTTGGTGCGCATAACAGATGCCGTTAAACTGACTCGTAATCTTATAAAGGGCTTAAAGGGTGTGGAAAATGTTTTTACCCAACACACCCCGCTGCTAAAGGAAACATTGGAGGATGTTTTCAAGGGGCGAGAATTAGATCCTACATATCCAGCCATCAATTCAGAACTGGTACCATTTCGCCGGCCACCTCAAGAAGTGGTAGTTTTTGTTGTGGGTGGCGCCACCTTCGAAGAAGCTTTAGCGGTGCATCAATTGAATAATGTGGGTTATCGTGTTATCTTAGGTGGTACAACCATTCACAATTCCCAAAGTTTTATAAATGAGGTGTTGGCTGCTACCGATGGTATTCAATTTAAGCATACAAAATCTATGCTTAAACATTATCCATCACCGGAAAACTATTAGCTTTATTTGTGTGTATAAAGGGGAACACACTCATATATTTATATTACTGCTTTTAATCCTTTAAATATATTTAAAACTATTATTTATTATGTATGTTTACACTATGTATGTTATATTATTAAAGATATTAATAATAAAAAAACAATTTTAAAAAACGATATAATTGAATCAGGTGTTAACGGAAAAAAAGTGTTAAAACGACAGTCAGTCATATTCATTTCATCTGACCATTGTTTTAAATTGTATTGAAGTGTGGTACGACGACATTCAATTCTCTAAATGTAGCTACAAATATATTAATAAAATGATCAGTCAAATGCAACATAAATATTTTTTATTTTTTTATTATAATTTTAAACTACATTTTTAGTATATTCCACAACATTATCTATGTGACCCAACTTGGCACGATGAGCTTTTAAGGTGTTGCTTTGCGTAAATGTACTGCCACAAACATTACAACAGTAGGGACGTTCACCTGTGTGTAAACGAAAATGTATACTTAAATCTTTAGAATATTTAAAGCTGCGTTCACATTGTGTACATTTGTATGGTCTTATATCGGTGTGTGAACGCATATGTGTGGTCATTTTGCTGGAAACACGAAAAGTCTTGCCACATATTTTACAAGCAAAAGGCTTTTCGCCGGTATGTATGCGCCTATGACAGGTTAACTCGGAAATACGCGGATAAGCACGATCACAAAGATCACATTTAAAAGGCCGTTCTCCTGTATGCCGACGCATATGCACAATGAGATGAGTTTTGCTAGAAAATGAACTGCCACATACGGAACACAAGGAACGCACTTCATATCTTTTGGGTTTCTTTGATTTATCAGACGTTATCTTGTCAGGATCTCGAATATCTTCTGTTGGTTTTTTCTTAATCTCATTTGCTTGGCTGTGTTTATTTTTTATGTGAATATTGAGATGTTTCTTTTTGGTGTAATTTCTAGAACATTTATCACATTGAAAACTCCTTTCCTGTGTAGAAGGTTTTCGGATGAGCGGTACCGAATCGGGACCATGAAATGAACGCATATGTGTATACATATTACAGGAACGTGAAAACTTACGAAAACACAATGGACAAGTGCATTTTTGATCTTCGGGTATGTGACTAGTACGTTGGTGACGCGCCAAAGCTTTTGAATTATTAAATATTTTATTGCATTGATTACACGGTACAGCTACATCGTCATCTCTAGTCAATTTTTGTTCGATTTCTTCGAAATTCTTAGATTTATTTGTAATTTTCTTTTCATCTTTGCAACTATTTGTAGTATTATTTTCTTGCTTATTTTGCCATTCCTTATCATCCGATAGGTTATCTCCATAATCACTACTAACAATATCACTTTCTGTTTCATTAGCTTTAAATAAATTTTCTTCAGGCTCTAAACTATTTATTGATTTGTTATCATTTGTTGTTAACTCAATATTAAGTAAATCTTTATTATTTACTTCTCCATCAATTGAGTCAGTTTTGATCGACTTTTTTAAAGTTATCCTAGAAATAATAAAAAAAAACATTGAACTCAAATGTAATACAAATAACAAAAAACAAACAAATTTTTATTTAATTTGTTAATAAATTCCAGTTTTGTAATACTTTTTAAGCTTATTTTAATTAATGCATTAAATGTAAAAAAGGTTTATTAAGAATCGTGTAAAAAGGAAACCGGTAAAACAGGATGTTTTTAACGGATTTTGGTTTTTTAAAAAGTAATATGAAACCAAAGTGAATAGCTTGAAATGGGAACTGAATTGCCCAGCAGAGTCTTAACTCAATATTTTTAACCGAATTGTGCAAATTAAATTCATACATATTTTCAAATTATAGCAATAAAATTTCACGAAATATTTTACTTACAACTCCACAGCATCAACCTCACAACAATCTTTTTCATTTTTTATTTCGCCCACATTCAAGTAAGTAACATCAGGAGAGAGTTCTTCTGATCCTTCCAGCTTTAGTTTAACATTATCACACTGCGCTTTAGAATCGTTTACAACGGTTTCATTATGTTCCGTTTTTATTTCCAAACACGTTTGTATATCGACTTGTGCCTCTGCTAGGCAATCCAATTGACTATTATTCTCCCTCTGAGACAGAATCATTGCCACAAGTCGTTCATTAACCTCTTGAGTTTGTTGGATAAATGCATGAGAAGCTTTTAGCTTACGTGAACAATTATCGCAAATAAATTGTGGCAATTCCTTGTAAGCATCATCCATTATCTGACAAAACAAGTTTCTTATAAAATTACTGTTACAATGGGGAGGATTTGTAACTTACATTTATGCTAGAGACTTCACGTAAAAGTTCAGCAAAGGATTTCTGCTGTTGGCTGCCAACACATTTAGTTAGAGTAGTTAAAAGTCGTAAGCCTTTGGTGGCATTATTGCATGCTCGACACTGATGTCTTTTAGGTTTTTCCATGCAATTCATTTCCTAGTTTTTATTGATTTTACTTTAAAATTAACAAAAATATTATTTGTTTTTAAAAAATTGTTTATTTTTCTTGCAATGTTGTTTTTGTTGTTTTTATAATCTCTTAAGTTTTGTCACATTGCTGAGTATTCGGGTATTTGACAATTGCATATATATACTAGCATGCGCAAAAACCAATTTAGCAGGGACAAAAATTGCGATACTATGTAGAGTTTTAAGAAACTCACCACAAGTTAATAAAAAATATGGGGTGGAAAACATATGCAAGTGTAATCCAACTAGACTTAGATGGGCCGTTTGTCATAGACATTCAATTCCAATAATTCTAACGTAAATATTTTTGACTTTATTTTTTTTTGTAAAAAATACGATTATTCATAAGTTTTATTTAAAAAGTAACGATTATTTTAGTTATTTTCTGGCAATATAACGATAACTTTATGGATTTTTTGTTTTTCTTAAAGATTTATTTCTGTGCAATGAGTTAATAGGGTTAATAAATTAAGCAAAAATAAAAACCACTGCAAGGAAAAAATAATTGTTATTTTTAACCAAAAAAATAAAACTCAATAAAAATTATTTTTTATCAAAATACAACTCAAAAATATCAATTAAATGTACCACAATCTTTCAGGAGTATTAGCTGTTTTAATTATTATTATTATTATTTTTTTTTTTTGTGAAACTTTTTAACTCTAATCGTCATTTTTTGTTCCTGGATTTCTCATCGTTTAACGAAATTTTTAAGTCTTCTTTACAATCATTAATTTCTTTTGTAAAATCTGAACGGAGAAAGCAGTCCAATTCAATTCAGTAAGTTAGTAGTAAAATTGGATAAGTTCTCCGTTTGCAAAAAACTCATAATAAATTCCTACTTTATAGGCAATTTTTGATAAATTTTTAAATTATAGAAATTTTAACAAATCCAAAATTTTTTTGACAAAAAAAAAATGGTTAAACAATTATATTTAAAAAGAAATTAGTTTATTAAAATTAATTTATTAATATTCTTGGTTTTTTAAATAAATAAATACATTAACTGCCTGGCGAAAAAAAATATCGTTCGCATTTTGTGGGCCAGGCAGTAAAACTACATACAAATAACACAAAATACATACAAAAATTGCATCATACATATTTATTTTATCACAAAAATTACGTGTTTTCATCTTTATGTGGAATATCTTGGCTATCATCATCTTTCGAAATATTCAATTTCTTTGTTAAATTATCATTCTTATTGGATATGCATTTTTCTTTGAAAAAACGATTTTTCACCAGCTTTAAAGCATCTCTTAAATGACATTTAAACGATTTCTCGGTGCAATTTTCATCATAGGTGCCGTCTAAATTCATTAATAAAATTATTTCAAATGTTATTTTTTTTTAAATATGTATGTATGTGTGCTGGCAACAACAACAACTACTTACGAAATAAAACATTAACAAACTTTGCATAGTTTAAAAGCCGCAGCTTGTTGTGACTACCATCTACGTTAAAATCGATTAAAAGTTTTGGAGACATGATATCCGATAGACCCTTTTTTAAACCGCGCTGCCCAGCTATTGCTCTTATAGAAGAGATCTAAAGAATTAAATATTAAACAAGAAACATACATAAATGTAAATTTATTTTTTGCTTTGATCTACTGACATATTCACTTTCATTTTGTTCGCATATGTTTTCCTCGATTTCATTTA
Source organism: Paykullia maculata (assembly GCA_003055125.1). NCBI lineage: Eukaryota > Metazoa > Arthropoda > Insecta > Diptera > Rhinophoridae > Paykullia > Paykullia maculata. Next base: position 14,273 of record NDXZ01010766.1, read on the forward strand.
ATTCCTCAATTGTGTTTACCGGAAACATTTTTAAAAATTTCGGGTTTCTATTTAAAGATTTTTCAATGGCATCCGTGTTTTCACTTAAAACATCTAAAACCATATTATTTTGATTTCTTATATCTACAAAATGTATTTTTAATAAAAGGCTGTTTAGTTTGTTGGTCAAATTTAAAAAACAAAAAAAATTTACCTCTTAATTGATTTTTGAATATTTCATTATTTTCTGAAAATAGTTAAACGCATATTTTAAGTTTTAAATAAAGTTTAAATAAAAAATATGAAATTAGTAATGCAAACCTGTTATTAAGTCAATTTTTTTATTAAGAATTAAAAACATTTGGTGTAATTGAGTCTGTATATCGTTGTTTTCAGCCACTTTACTTATTTTAAAACTGGAATAAAAAGATAATAAAAATTATTAGGTATTTAAAACTTTATAGTTGTAGATTAAATTTTGTTTTATTTAATTTTTAATATATATTTATCTAAATATATATATATTTTTAACTTAAAAACTTATTTGTTAATTAACATTAAGTTTAACGAGACCCACAACTGGGTCTTATTAAATTTGTTTGTGTTTTAAGAAACAGATGTCTTAATATTTAAGTCCTTTTTGTAAGATAATTAACGTTAACTTTGTATTGCAGGTTCCACTGTTCGTTCTATTTTCCTGTCCATTTTTCATTTCTATACTGCTAGAGTAACTTATTTAAAGTTTCAAGTCTATATTGATTTTGGCTTCCTAAAAATATTATTTAATATTTTAATTTTGTGTATTTTTTTTATTTTTCCTTTTTCTCATATCATTCATTTTGCTAAAAAATAAAACATTTTTATTCCAATTCTAAAACTAACTGTTTTATGTTTATGTAATTTCCAAAAGTGAACTTTATATGGCACCAATTATAAACCGATTATCAAAAATAAATTTATTTATGTGCGACTTCTTTTGTGAAAGCGCTTCCTTTTCTTTTAAATTTATATGTTTATTAAGGCAAAAGCTATAAAAGAAGTGTGTTTTCACTACAATTACTTCTTACAAAGTAAAAAATTATTTATTTTTCTAAAACCTGAGCAACAGTAACTTACAAGAAATTGTAAGTTTTAATTTAATAGCTGAAGTACTATTAAAACACTTACAATTAAATTTTATAAAATAGTTTTATTGTTCCTCTTCTATTAACAATTTTAACCATTTGCATTTGCCACCACATTTTCCATGTGACCTAATTTTGTTTGATGAACTTTTAGACTGTTGCTTTGCGTAAATGTGCTGCCGCAGATATTACAACAATAGGGTCGTTCGCCCGTATGTGTGCGAAAATGTATATTTAAATCTTTTGAATATTTAAAGCTGCGTTCGCATTGCAAACACTTGTAGGGCCGTGTGTCCGCATGAGAACGCATATGTGTAGTCATTTTACTGGAAACTCGAAATGTTTTACAGCATATTTTGCATTCAAAAGGTTTTTCACCCGTGTGTATACGTCGATGGTAGGTTAACTCGATCAAACGTGGAAAGGAACGTTCACAGAGATCACATTTAAATGGCTTTTCACCGGTGTGGCGGCGCATATGCACTGTGAGATGAGTTTTATTGGGAAATGAACTGCCACAAATGAAACACAAGGGTCTGTTGGAGGGTTTTGTAGACGTAACATCATTCACACAAACTGTTTTTTTCTTTTCCTCGTTTTCTTGGCTGTGCTTAGTTTTTATATGAACATCAAGATATTTCTTTTGAGTGTAATTCTTTGGACATTGTTTGCACTTAAAGATTCTTTCCTCTGTTAAAGGTTTGCGTTTAAGAGAAACAGTATCGGGACCATGAAATGTACGCATATGAGTATACATACTGCAGGCTCGAGTAAATTTACGAAAACACATAGGGCAGGTGCATTTTTGATCTTCAGCTACATGACTATTACGTTGATGAAGTGTTAGAGCTTTAGAATTAGTAAAAATTTTATCACATTGGCGACAGGGTACAGCAATATCATCATCTCTAGATTTTAAAACTATTTTATCGGTGCTTTTCGATTTTCTTATGATGATATGATTGTGTTGTTCCTCTTTTTTTAAATCTTCTGATTGTATATCTTCATTTCCATCATCATTTGTAAGTAAATCTTTTTGAGGCTTAATTTTTTTTATTGATTTATCACCCTTATATTTTACACATTTTTTAATATTTGCATCGATTGGGCCTTTTAAAATTGGTCTAAAAACAGATGAAAAAATGTAACCCAGATTCAGCAACATCGCTTAAAATAAAGATTTAAGTATTTTTGGTCAAACATTTTTTTCGAAGCTCCTAAAAAGGTATATCAGTAATCGAAGGTTGGCAACAAATAAACACAAATTTCCTAACAAGAGATATTGGAGGCAAAAATCATCAGAAATCAACAGATTATTTAAAAAAAAAAAATAGTTTTTCATTATTATCTAATACCCTATTTCCTAATAAACTGTAAGTTAAATAGGTGATATTTACATCCAACACTAATCACCGATCAAAGAGTGCTGAAGATGAAATCCGTAGCTGGTTTCGGCTAGTGTCGGCAAAAACTTACTTTTCACAAAATTATTAATTATTCATTATCACAATAAAAAATAAATTTTCATAGAAAATTTAAATGAACTAGAACCAGAATTAAAACTAAAATAATTGTCCTAAAGCAAATTAAAGTTCGTAATAAAAAGAAACATTTATTAAAAAATTCTAATTATTATCTAATGCTAAGAAAAAATTATAGTTTCTCGGTGTCAGGCTTTGACCATCGATATAAGGTACCTTTTTCATGGTACCATTTAAAAAAATTTCGTTAATAATTAAAAGATTTTTAGTTAAAATTTAAAATGAATCGATTTACAAAAAAATATATAAAAATAAACCAGTTCTTGTGTAACACAGACGGTTTATATAAAAGTGGTAAATGGAAACCATTTTCATCAGAAGTCAGAAACAATATTACAGAATACTATAAAACAGAAACCGGCTTAAGTAGAATTTTAAAATCAGAAATAAGTTCCTAAAGCACTGTGGGGAAAATTATTGGTCTCATATAGAAAAGTTTGGAAACAAATGTTTAAAACAATAATCGGGTTGTAAAATATATAGCAAAACAAAACTGCTTAACATATAATACGAAAACGGAATATCTTTGTTTGTAAGGAGTCTTTCTATTAAATAATAACTTATTTACAGATGTACTCTTAATAATGCGAAAAACTTATTTACAGATGTACTCTTAATAATGCGAAAAACCAGGAAAAACATTTTTTAAATAAATGTGTTAATAAACGATAAAACTATTGTAGCGGACATAATCATCGTCATTATCTTTACTCACACTATTTCGTTTCTTGTTTTTACTTTTAACTAGAACTCGTCAGAGCAAAAAAAAATTTTTTTTGATTTCTTGCTAATTCGTCTGCTAACTAAACATTTGTCTTTTTGCCTTACCTAATTTAAATAATTTTTGAAGCTAAACTTAATCCCAACGAATTACTTTACGAAATTACATTGCATTTGTTAATACTTACATTTCTGTGTCATTTGCATAACTATACTCCCTTCCACTATTCGAGTCACTCTGGAGAAAATCAACTGTTTCTTCTTCTTTGAGTGTATCTTTCCATTGAACGTCAGTTTCTGCTTCTGCCACCACAGAGTCGTCTAATTCCATTTTTATCTGCATCTCCGGTGCATTACCATTATTACACTCGTTTTCTGTTGACTGATTATCCTGTTGATTTTTCTGTGCACTTAGCATTGATAACAGTCGTTCATTAACTTCATGGGCCTGTTGTATAAATGCCTGAGCAGCTTTCAATTTACGTGAACAGACTTCGCATATAAATTGTGGTAATTCGTTAAAGAAATCTTCCATTATCTATTAGGAAATATTAGACTCCTCAGTATATCGTCTTCACTACAGATAATATATAAATAACTTACATTTATATGAGAAACGTCTGCTAAAATTTCAGCATAAGATATCTCTTGGCTGCCACTGCATTTTGTCAGATCCGTTAGGAGCTTTAAACCTTTAGTAGCATTGTAACATGTACGACATTGGTTAATTTTTGGTTTTTCTGGGACACTCATAATGTTTTAAACAATTGAAGCTACTATATATTTTGTTTACTTTTCGGCGATTTTGTTGGTGGAATTTACAATTTTATTTATTTTTTCGTAGGTGGGAATTAAACAAACCAAAAAACTTTAGTGGTGTAAACATTAGTTTCGATGTGGTGAGATTTTATTACAAGTAACAATTAAGGCTGCCAGGTTGAATGGACAAATTTTATAGCTTTGTTTTTAACTTATGTATCTCTGATGCAAAGAATAATGTTAAAATCTTTGGATATATATATTTCCTTTAACTCCGTGTAGAGCGTAGGCCCATAAAGTTTTTGGATGCTATCTGTAAACAACACATTAGAAATCATATACATATATTCACGTGTTTTTTAATTTTTCGTAAATATTAGTTGCTGTAGTCCTTGAGTTTTTGATACGTATCGTGTAAAATATACGACAATGTTTTATGAATGGTGCAGCTACTCATAATAAGGTTGAATAATCATCAATTTAAAAAAAATTTTTTAATGAATTAAATTTTATTAAAAAAAATCGAGAAGAGATTGTGTCTAATGCTATATAAATTTTATTACATCTTAAGGTGGAATAATAAATAAAAAACTGTTTAACAAAGTAAAAAAATTAAAAAGCAATATATTGTATTTATTACATATATTATAGGTATAATTTTTAGTTTTAAGGTTTAGTTTATATTATATATAACTTAAACACTGTTATATAAATTAGAAAAAATAAATACATACATACGATAAACACATATGTATATGTATGTATATACATATGTATCTAAATACTGTAGTTAATTACATAATTGAGTACAGATCTACTGTTTATTATTGCAATAATTTAAAATTTCTTGTCACCTAACCTATATTATTTTTTACCACGGGCCCATCATCCATATGCCCCAACTTAGAGCGATGAGCTTTAAGTGTGTTGCTTTGGGTAAATGTACTGCCGCAAACATTACACCTATAGGGCCGTTCGCCTGTATGTATACGAAAATGTATATTTAAATCTTTAGAATATTTAAAACTACGTTCACATTGTGAACATTTGTAGGGTCGTATATCGGTGTGAGATCGCATATGATTGCTCATCTTACTCCAAACACGAAAAGCTTTATCACAGATTTTACATTTAAATGGTTTCTCGCCCGTATGTATTCGCCGATGACAGACAAGTTCCGAGAGGCGAGGATAGGCTCGTTCACATAGATCACATTTAAAGGGCCGCTCACCCGTATGACGTCTCATGTGTACGACCAAATGAGTTCTGCTCGCAAATGAACTACCGCAAATAGAACACAGAGAACGTACCTCGTATCTTTTTTTCGGTTTGTCCTTTTTTTCAATATCGTTCGCAGCCGACTTTATTTCAGTGCCTTCAATTTCCTCTTGCGTAACTTTTTCAGTTATTTTATCAATATTACTGTGTTTTTCTTTTATGTGCAAATTTAAGTGACATTTTTTTGTGTAATTTCTCTCACATTGATCACATTGAAATAGTCGTTCTTTCGTAGAGGGTTTGCGTATGAGGGGCACAGAATCGGGACCATGAAACGTACGCATGTGTTTATACATGTTGCAAGAACGTGAAAATCTTCGACCACACAGCGGGCAAGTACACTTTTGTTCTTCCGGTATGTGCGTATTACGTTTATGGCGGGCTAATGCTTTAGAGTTATTGAATATTTTATTACATTCTCCACAGGGCACCGCAATATCATCGTCAACATTGTATGCAGATTTTTTGGTTTTTGGAATGCTTCTCCTTTTATTTTTTGTGCCTTTAGGGACATTGTCTTCATCCTTACAATCTGTTTCCGTGCCTGAGTGATTAGAATCGTCATTATCGTCGTTTGAAGAATCATTACTGACATTAGAATCTTTTATAACCACATCGTCATTGATTTTTCTTATGTTAATTTTATTGCAGGATTCTTTTATATTGATTCCGCTAAAAATATGTAATAAGAACAATTTTATATTTCATTTTGCCTAATTTGGCTATATGTATGTGTATAGCAGAACTGGAATTTAAAAAATAAATAGAAATTTACACATGTACGTACATATACTTAGGTATATAAATTAAGAAATTATTGAAATTTTTTAAAGAGAATTTCGTGCATACTGTTAATAGAGCAATATTAGTTGCAAAAACATATTTTTAATTAACATACCCTTTTGTTGTAGGTAATTCATCTTTTTTTAAACTCAGCACATCCTCAATTCCATTTTCAATCGGCACATTTTCTTCTGGCTCTTCGACTTTTAGTTCTACGAAGCACTCTGGCTCCAATTGGCCCATAAAACCCATATCAACGTCATATTTTTCTGCTTTTATATTGCTTACTGCTAATATATCCACTGGCGGTTCTTGCAAACATTTAATATGTTTATCAACCTCTACTTGGCCAGCCATAGATACAAGGCGCTCATTAACTTCGTGTGTTTGTTGTATGAAGGCATGAGATGTTTTCAGTCTCCGTGCACAACTTTCACATATTAATTGTGGCAATTGGTCACCATATAAATCATCGATGACCTGTAAAAATTTTACGATAATTACAGGTTAACTTAATTAACTTTTAATCATCAAAACAAAAAAAAAACTTGCATTTATATTTGACACTTGTTTTAATAGTTCAGCATAGGATTTTTGCTGCTGGCTACCGGCACATTTGGTTAAACTGGACAGCTGTCTTAATCCTTTAGTGGAATTGTAACACGTACGACACTGTTGATGTTGTAGTTCTTCTACCACATTCATTTTTAAATTGGATAAACCAAGGTGTAATAATTATATTTTTAATCTAAATGCACCTTAGGATAAACAAATTAAAAATTTTGTTTATATACACAAATTGTTTATTTATTGATATTAGTGCTGGTAATTTTGTTATTTTTTACTCAAATATAGCGCTTTTTAATGGAACAATATTTAGTACAGAAAAGTCAAACCATTTTTGCCTTAAAAAACCGATAACAAAGGTAAGTTAGGTAAACAAGCAGCTGATGAAAATAGTAATAAAGGCGAATTCATAATTTAAATTTTTTAAAGGAAGTAACCAGGAGGAACAGTTTTAAATACATAATTTAAAATGATTAATTTTAAAAAGTTTTCATTGAAAAAAAATTTATCAAAGTTTTTTTTGCTAGTATAATTTTTAACGAAAAATTTATATTAAATGATAATTCTTTAAATATCTATAATCTTGTGGCAGCATATTTTTTTGTTTTTAAACCTAAAATTTGTAATAAAATTTAATCTATTTTTGTAAAAAGATTGATTTAAAAAATCCTTATCATGTTTACCAAGGCATATATGTACATACGTCAACCGCAATCTGCAATTTCGAAAAAAAGTTTTTGTATACATACATATATGTATATGTATATAATTTAGATTTCGCGCTTTGTAGAATTTATCATACAAACCAAACAGCGCACACCTTACTTAGAGGCTAAAAAAGAAAACTAGATTAGACTAATTTTTTTTCATAAATTTTATTTTATTATATTAACAATAGGTTTTATTTTGTCTCAAAACAATTCTTTAATCTTTAAAACAAAATGTTCCAATTTATATTTAAATCAAATATAATTAAAATAATGTATTAAAAAAAACGAATGTTTATGCGATGTTTTGTTTTAAAACAAAGTAAAAAAAAAACAAAAAAAAACACTTGATTTAAAAGCTAAAAAAGGTCATACAAAACAAAAAATTATGCCAGAATTCTGTTATGTGTAAGAAGTTTAATAAAAATTTCTTTATAAACACATGACTAAAGTTGAGGCACGGAATAGAAAAAATGCATTTTTATTTTTAAGTCTTGTTTTCGTTTAACTTAAACAAAGCTGGCCAAAGTTTGATACCGATTGACATTTTTGACATTGCGATGGAAGACAATTGTGTCAAGCGATTTCTTATCCATTGTGGTGATCATGTTCACAATCATCATTGTCAACTTTTGACCCTCGATCTATTTGAATTTACACTTAAAAAATAGCAATAATATAGTTTCTTAAACTGGTAATATAAATTTTAAGAATTACAATATATTATGTACCAAACAAAAATATCAAGTCAGCTTATGCGTTTACAGACCAAAATATGTTTAGGAAAAATCGCTATAATTTAAAGGCAGTAGTAAAAACATTAAATTATTTAATTTTCCTAATTTGGCAGTAGAGCACAAGATTTTATCCAGAATCATTATATGGTTCTTTTTATTTGCGTGTTTAAATTTAAAGCATGAGTCTAGCAAAAGAAAGCTTTGCTTTATGAGTTTGTCTAATAAAGTAGTTTGTTTTAAAGATGTTTTGTGTGTTTTAAACATGTTTGTTTGCTTCTTAACTTAAAAACTTAAATACGACCAGCAGTGTCATGTTTCTATATACATTTGGATAAGAAACTCTGTTTAATTAATAGTAACCTGCAGTTAGGAATCAGCATTTATATGCCTTTCCCACCAGTTATAGATTTGTGATCTAAACGTTCTTGTTCCGATAACCAGGCCATCTGCGAAAAATAAATAATTTTATATTATTTTTAATAATTTTACAATTTTTTTTTTAAATCTACCTTTTGTTTATGTTGTGCAGCAGCTGCTTCAGCCCTATCCAATACCATTTTTTCGGTTAAGACACCATCTTCGGACGCATAAACAGCGGCCTGCCATGATACACCCAATTTGGAAATTTCACGACCGGACATACCAGCAGTCAATTCAGCCATTTTCGAACAAGCAGCACCATAGTCGAATTGTTCTAATTTAAAGCGTCTGAAAAAATGATACATATATTACTTTAATATCGGCTTATTAAAAAAACATGTCAGGTTTTTAAAATCGGCTAAACAATAAGATTGATCCCATCATTTATTCTATACACAGTACCGCTGTACAAATTTTTCCCAAAAGAACGGCGTAACCATTTGTTTAGTTTTTTTTATTGTACAATAGTACACGAAGAGAGTACTCTTGGCAAGTACTTACACTTATGACAAAACAGACAGAAATATTTGAAATGAGAAGTGACGCCTAAGGCTTACAATCCTTATTTCATGCTTCCGTTGCTCTTTTATAGAGATCCAAAATACGTTGCCTGAATTAAAAATTTACATAAAAAGTGCATGTATTAAAGTCACTAAAAAACCGCTTTTTTAACTGAATTGTTATATTAGTTCAATTGACGTTATGTTACTTATAAGGAAAACTCGAAACAAAATATTTCGAGTTAAAAACAATGATTTTTTTATATCAATTCCTATAATTTTAGTTGAAACTGGTTTAATGGAATAATAAGCAAACCTATAATCCAAAATTTAGTTGGTTTTTACAACGTAATTAAAACAAAAGATTTTTATAGTTTGTTGTTAGTTTCAAGCTGTCTATATGCTTCATTTTACTGGTGCTTATACCAGATCATCAGTAGACTTTGAAATTATTTCTTGAAAAAATTCAAAAATGTTGTATATACATACATATATACCAAGGTGGATAATTGTATCAATATATACCAAAATTCAAACAAATTGAATGAGAATTCTGACAAATCTAAAACACATTCAAAAATTTTTTCAAGAAACCAACAAACAATTATTCATATACATAAATGTGTTTTGTTTTTCTTTTTTCCTTATAAACAGTGGAATGCAGCATGTAGACAGCTTAAAACTAACAACAAACCATAAAAATTTAAACAACAATGTCAATACGACAAATGAATATTTTCTTGTTATAAAACAAAAGAAATTTAATTTTACTAACTTGGCACCCTCGGCAGCTGGTTGTAAAACATATTTATCAAAGTATAAACGCAATAAACGTTCACGTTCCTCCAAGCCGGGCAAAGTGAATTCGACCATTTCATCCAGACGATCATTGATGGCGTAATCAAACTGTTCGGGTGTATTGGAAGCCAAGACCAACATAAATTTCGAATTCTGTTCAGAGGTTCTGTACAAGAAAGCGTTTAAGGCGGCGCGCAAATCTTCTGATATATGTTCCGAAGAACGTTTGCGCAGAAAAGCGTCAGCTTCGTCCACAAATAACAATAGACCACGCCGACTGGCCTGGGACCAATCAAAAACTTTATGAATGGCTGTAACAGCTTCTTTCGCCATTGGTGCTACATCACCACCTGTCATAATGGCATAATCCATGCCCGAGTGTTCGGCCAATTTTTTCGCAAACATAGTCTTACCGGTACCGGGGGGACCATGCATTAAAATATTACGATACATGCCCTTATTGATGCGGGTATTTTTCGTGGCAATGGCTACATCACGTAAACGTTCTTCCAATTTGGGATTGAGGATAACACCCTGCAAAGCATCGGCGGGTTTTGATTGAAGTTTTTTAATGTATTTTATTGGATGGCTGACGGCATCAAGAATAGCAAAACGTGATGTTTCACCTACCAAGGTGGGTTTGCCAATACGTGACTCGATATAGCGAGAGGTAACGCCGGTAGCACCTTTTGCAGCATAGACACCTAAGGCTAAAAGGGAAAGGCCGCCAGCAGCTGTAAGTACTTTGTCCCAATCGGTAAGCATAGCTTCAACACCTGAGCCAATTACCGAACCGGCGGTTCTAAAAAGAAGTTTGGGATTTATTACATTAAATTTTTTTAAATAAAAATAAAAAAATAATGTAAATATGTATATATTTTTATAAGAATTTATTAAAAATTTCAACAATATTTAAGTCGCTTAGGCCTATTGCAATAATTTTTGTTATCTAAAAATATTTGTTTGGCATATTTTTGGATTTATTTAAGACAACTAAAATTTAAAATAATATAATATGCATATATAAAAAGGATTAGAACTTTGTGCTTTTATTGTGCTAACAAAGCCAATGATACTCACTTGATACTTTCCAAAACTGTAGCACGTTGTTCCTGGGCTCTTAGACGAATTTGCTCCAAATTAATATCACGATTTTCACGATCGACTTTTGCCTTGACTCGCATTTCATGTTCTAAAAGCTTTAAACGATTCTTTTCTTTCATTTCAATTTCATGTTCAATTGTCTGACGGCGCATAGCTTCCTGGCGGGCCACACTTTCCTCTTGCCTGTAACAATAAAAGTTTATATAAATAAAGAAAAAATGTACAAAAATCTGTTAAGTTTAAACACTACTTTTTTAGATTTTCCTCCTGGACACGCTGTTGCTGGGCCAATTGATCTTCATAACGCTTACGGGCCAATTGATCTTGATATTGAGCACGTTGCTGTTGTTGTTTAGTCTCTTCCTAAAAAAACATATTAAATGAGCAAAAAGTTCCAATTAGAACCTACTTATCAGACTAATGCAAATGTGTCGAACTATATGTTTTTAAAACGTACAACTAAAGTTTTTCTTCTCTCCTCATGATCGATACGTTTTTGTTCCACCTTGGCTTGTTCGATGTGAGCCTCATACTCCTTGACTTTTTGTTGGTATTCATGTTGGCGTGTGATTTCCTGGGCCTTAGATAAATCAAGAGCTTCACGAGCATGTTCTTAAAGATAAAACAATTTGTTTATCATTCATTCAAGCACTATTTTACATTAAAATTGAATAGAAAACGTCATTACAACACACATGTACGATTATGCAATTGCGATGTCAAAGTTCTCTTCCACCTCTTAAAAGTCGACAATTGTTGTTTGTAAATTGTATATGAAATCCACTTACTTGATCTTTCCAAAGTGCGAGCAGCCTCAGCGGCTCTTTCTAAAGCAGAAGAATCAAAACGATAGGCTTCCATGGCCTTACGTTCGGCTTTGGACAATTGAGAATCGCCGGAACGTTCACCGGCTGTTTTACCATCAGGATCACCACCTTCAGCTCCAACCATTTCTTGAGGCTGTTGTGGCCTATTTCTGCCCAATAACCAAGACATTATCAATTAAACTTAACAGTTTTACTAATTTGATTGATAAATTTCAAAAATTCTCCGTGAACCTTTTTCAATAAAATGATACGATGTGAAAAACGTGATAAACGTAATGATGATGATTGCTTTAAAACAAAAACACAGTTGGAAAAAATCGTCCTAAAGGGCAAAGTTAAAAAATAGTACTTTTAAAAAATAAACACAAAATAAATGTAATTAGTTTACAGTGAATTTGTTAAACAAAACTATGTTCTTTAAATAATTGTGATATACAAACTTTACGTGTTTTTTCTGGTATTTTGTTAAAAGATAATGTAAAACATAAACAAATGCTTAAATTTAATTAAAAACACTATTCGTAAGAGACTTGTTTTATAAATTTAAAAATGCCGCTGTTACAATATGAACAATGTCGCACATGCTACAATTCCTTATGTGGATTACAATCAATTACGAATTTCCCAGAAACCGGCTATGGACAAAATCATCAAAAGAAATCTTATGCTCAAATACTGAATGATGTCTGCCATATAAACGTAAGCCACATTTATTAAATAGAAATAGGTATGTTAACGTTTGGTTTTAACCAATTTTCTTTTCAGATAATGGACGATACTGGTCAATGGCCTAAATTTATTTGCTCGGCTTGTGCGGAAAAATTAATATCCGCTTATAAGTTTATTCAAAAAACTTGTCACATTAACGAGGAACTTAAAACAATTGCTAACCATTTGCAGAATCACACTCAATCAAATTTCATAGAGAAAATTGTACATGATATTCCTTTTAACGTTAAATTAGAAATAACGGACAATATGGAAATGACGGCAAAGAAACGAACAGAAGATGTCAAGTCCGAAGAAAATATATCAACTGATGAGAAATGTGAAGAAATGTAAGTGCGATATCTTATATATTTATTTATTTATTTATTCATATACATGTAGGCACATACACACATGCACAAATACATAAATATGTATAAAAGATGTATAATAACGGTTCAACCGATTTGCCTAATATTTTTACATTTTTGGTGACAGGTTAAAATATATAATTTTCTCATTCTATGCTTAACACCAAGACCAAGGCCCAATAAAATCATATGATTTTTTTTTTTAATAAACTTGCAACATTGTATTTACTTAACGAAAATTACTGAAATTTGGCCAAGTTTATGACTACTTTCTAACATCAGTTAAAAAAGTTACAAAAAAAATATTAAAAATATAAACTACATAACGAAAGTTTATACAATTTTACCAAATATTTTAAATTTAACTAACCTAATCACATAAATTGCCCCTTATTTAATTACAACATGTATAAATGACCGTTGTATCTTTATTAAAAAATAATAGTCAAAACGTGTCAGTAAAAGCTAAGTGTATCAACATCTTTAACATTTTACCAAAACATATGTAAATGTAGTGACTCAAATATATTTTAAATTCTAAAAAAACAAGCGTTGCTCTGTTTATTTATTGTTTGTTTTGGTAAACTTATTTCTTTTGGTATAACATTTATTAGCATATAACTTCTTTAATGGTATATATTTTGTTATTATCGGTTGATAAACAGAGCAGAAAAAAATGCTTAACCCTTTTGCATTTGCCTATTTATTTATAGCTTTATTCCAGTTATTTAACGGCATTATGTCGTAAAATGTTTTCAAAATACATATGTATTTAACTCTAAAAAGGCATATTTTAAACCTCTATAAAATTTATTGAATAAGAACTTTGTTTAAAATCTTCTACAAATAAATTTTGGTATTTTGTGAAAAGGTTGGTCTTAGAAATATATTTAAAATATTTTTCAACACTATGCAGTTAATTGGGAGTATTTAAAAATATATAATAATTTTTCTTAGTATAACTTTTAAAAACATTTTCATAATTTAAATTGACCCCTTTTTTAATTTCGCTAACACATTATTATTTTTTCAAAAATGCACAAAATAAACAAACAAATACATATGTATCTACATACATACATATACATAAGAATAAAATCTTTGCTAATCAAATCTTATCAATTTATGTACGTTTTTTATGCTTTTAGTAAAAAAAAATCATCTCCTAAATATGACAATGATAATATTAAATTTGAATTCATAAATTTTGATTTTTCTTTTAACAACAATCTAAATAAAATTCAGTACGAAAATAATAAGAAAGTTTTAAAAAAGAAAACAAAAGATAGGGAAAAAATTAATAATGTGAGTGAAAACATGTTTACATGCGATTTATGTCAGAAATCATTTGGAAGAGTTGTGAAATTAAGTCGTCATAAACGTTTCACTCATATGGCAGAGCAAGATAAAACGCCTTGTTCACATTGTGATTTAACATTTTCCCGGCCCGATCATTTAAGGCGGCATATGGAAAACGTGCATAATCCAAGTTATATTAAAGGCAAAAAAATGAAGAGAACTTCAAAATCAAATAATGATAACGAGGACACAGAATAAAAGTGGAAAATCTTTAGATTATAGTTATTGCAGGTAATAATACCTAATAAATGTGGCCGGTACGTTAAAACGTTTGAAAACTATTTGGTTAAGCAGTTGCTGTTTGGCGAGTTTGGCGTAAAATATTTGTAAATAATTCAAGATGTATTTATAACAACCATTATTCTTGCCAATAAACATATTGTTCTTACGATATTTGTAAAAAAAAATTAATTATGAAGTTTTATTTATTTTATTATTACGGTTTTGTTTATAAACGTTTTCTAAACCTATTAAAGGTTTATAAAACAAAATTTATTTTATAAATCTTTAATAACTTTAAAAAGTGTTCATGAATTAGAGTTGATGGTTTTTGCCCCATTCTGTATAAAATTTTAAATACAATTTTTTTTTAGTTTTTTATTTGCTTTTTTTTTATTTGAAACTTAAGAGATATCACAGGATTAGAAATAATACATAGAAATAATACAGAATAACATTTATTAAACATTTATTAAGAAATAAGTAAAACTCCAAAAAGATTTTATGATTTCGATTGATCAGGTTTTTCAGTTGTTGTTGAAGTAGTAGAATTTCTGCGGGGGGTAAAATGTAAAAAGAAAACGAATTTAATTTTAATAACAATATAAAAAACAAATATTTGTATAAATATGTATGTATTTGTATGTATTCAAAATTTAATTTTAAAATATTCTTTTTTTTTTTATGAAATTTCTTTTTATTACACTTTTAGTTTTGTAAACACTTTGAATGCAAGGAAAAAAAATTTAAAATAGCGAAATATAATATTTTTATTAAGATTAAGTTTATGACTTCAAAGAATATTTTTAAGCTGCCGATTATATTTTGTTTAGTTTTTCATTTTAAACTGCTAAAATTGGTGCTTAAATATTGCTTTAGTTTCAAAGAATAAATGAAATCGATTTTTCGTTTTGTTTGCTAGTTTAAAGTACCTAAATAAGCGAGTTAACATTGATATAGAACTATGAAAAACTCGATTTTTTTCCTTTGTTTTATTAGGGGTTTTATGCCTTTATAATTAAAATTACTCGGCCTTTTTGGACACAATGATTTAATGGCATAACTAAAATTTTCATACTAATACAAAATAAATAAATACTGCCTTTACCTTGGGAGGGTTAACTTTTAAGTATTTCTTTAAACTTTCTTTCGTGTTTAGACAGGGAATGTTTTGCATTGAAAAAGTTTTTGGTCTCGTTAAAACGGAATTTGTTCTCTTTTCTTTGAACTACAGACTTTGCAAGAAAAACTTTTCTTGCGAGAATATACAAAAGGGGATTTTTTTTAATAAGTGAATTTCAATCAGGATACATATACATATACCAAGTGTAGCCTCAGTTAATCAGCAGATTTTTTAGGTAGTAAACCTTTTCTGCAAACTCACATAAAAAATGTTTTTTTTTCTCTCTTTTAAGTATCTTTAATGTATCTTCATATAAAAAAATTAAAAAATCCTCTTTGAACTAAGCTCAGTTTATTTAAATAATTTAGTAAAAAATTCGTAAAGCTTTTTAAAGTCAAACTTTTTTTAGATATATAATTTTTTTTTGAATTCAATGAAAATTATATTTTTTAAAGTAACAATAAGAAATATTTTGTAATATTATTAATTTGAGAATATTGTTTTTTAAAAGATTTTTTTTTAAGAAAGTAACAACAAATACTCTTGCACATCTTTAACAATAAACTTTAAAATAAATAAAAATACAAATTAAAGCTATTTAAAGTCCTCTCACCTTGAGATGTGTAATTTAATTTAATAACAACAAACATGTTAAAAATAGAATGAGTTTTTTGTGCGATCGAAAGAGTGACAACATGCATTTAATGTTTTATCTCTAAATCCTGTAAAATTGTTTAAACAAAACTACAATTCTTCCTTTTTCGTATACAAATGCGTAACGTCTTCCACTGTGCCCAAGTGTACAGTTGTTTCTTCATCACTAGTAAAATCATTGTCACCATCAACATGATCAACATGAGGTGTAATTGTATGACGTGTTTTTGGTGTAGTGTTGTTTGGTGTTGTAGCTCTGTGTTTGGGTATATAAGTGACTGTATTGGTTTTACTAATAGCAGAGTATGTAGAGTATAATGTTGGTTTTTCAGATGCCTGTAAAGGATCTGGACTAGTAAGAGAGATTTTCGAAGCATAAACTATTCTGTAAGGTTTAAGGAAACAATATAAAAAATAATTGCCATAAATGTTAGTATGTATGTAGTTTTTTTTTTATAAAAAATAGTAATAATATTACAATACAACATTAGTAATGTTTAATGCTTTTAAAATTAAATATAAAGCTTTTTTGTTACTGCATTTAATTAAAGCTTTTTTTATAAGTTAAAAACAATACCTTTATATTTACAGTTTCATTTTCAATGGACATATTTAGTCGCTTCTTTTTTAATGTTAATAAGCTTTAAGTGCTTAAATTAATAGCTGAGCTTTTATTTTGTTTTTTATTTTCAAAATATTTTATTGGCGTTGTCGGTTTGCTCCTCGCAGCTTTTGCGGTTGTCTAGTTTAGCAAATTTAGTAAGTTTAGGTTTAAGCAGCTCTAAGCTCTTTTCTTTTATATTTACCTGTCTCTGGTCTGCATATTTGATTCCACATCTACACTGCGCGGTTGTCTAAAATCACATTCCAGCGAAAAGGCCGAATCTCCGGGTGTTATTAATTCAGGATCATTTTGTATGACGACTATATTAGAATAGAGTTCACCATCTTTTTGTGTCTGGCACTGCTCCAAACTAAAATTCATTTCCAATGTTTTTGCACTATTTGTCGAGGGTTTGACGAAACAGGGTGCAGTTTGTTTGTAGAAACTGCCTCTTGTATACATGACGCCTGTAAACGGGTTTTCTGTTTCCAACATGACATGCATGGAATCGGAACCACACTTTAGATTGACTTTTTGTATGCCCTGATCGGAGCCTTCGATTTTAAATGTGTCGGTTAGATCTTTTTCCCAAATTTCTGAAAATTAAACATGTATTTTAAATATGTACATATGTATATATGTATGTATGTTAGGTTACAAAACAATTTCACGTTTCTAAAAGAAATTAGCTTTAATTATTATTGGCAGCTGTGCCGTCTAAATGACGCTTTTGTCATATTTTTTATGGTCTTTAAACTAAAAAAATTTCGTAAATTTTTTTAATAGAAATTTGACCTATATTTTTCTATAAATATTGTATTTTTCGAAAATTTTTTGTAAATTTGTAAGTAACTATAAAACTATTTGAAAACGTTTTTTGAAATTTTTTGAAAAAATTTTGGCAACGCTAATCTTTCAGTTGTGATGAAGTTTTTTAACAGAGTTCCTAGTTTTCTTGGATCTTTCTATCTATTTCTTCTGGCTCCCAAAAAATATACACATATCGTGGGTTTGAAAATTAAGTTTTTGTAAAATTTTGTATAAAAAAGGCAAACTTTTATTTTGTGACTCATATTAACCCATGTTAATATAGAATTTATGTATTATTCACTTTGTTTAAAGTAACAACCATTTATGCACAGAGCATGCAAATTGACTTAAGTTTGAAACAATATTAGTAAAATTTTAAACTTTATAAGAAGATACATACATGCATATATGTATGTATATCTGAAATATCAGACGTCATTGTAAAGATTTGAGTACGCAATATTGGCATGAAATTTTATTTTTAATGAAAACGCACCTTGTTTTTTTAGGTTATAATAAAATTATCGATGGTCTAGTTTAAAAAAAATGTGTAACATTAATCCTTACACTTTACTTATTTAAACTGATTCAAAACATTTCTCTCAGTGTTAAAAGATTCACTTGCTACACTTTCTTCTTCTTTACAAAGAACATTATTTACAAAA
>NDXZ01010770.1:327-11305 GCA_003055125.1 Paykullia maculata
ACAGCAGATTTTGACACTATCAAATCTAAAAGAAACAACAAATTGCCTGTTGTTTTTGTATTGTTGTAGAATTGCAATTACCTGGTAAATGAATTTGCCTTGACATGAATTTTATTATTACTTTAGTATAGCAAGAAAAATAATAAAATATTTTTTTTTTTCGAAAAACTTTTATTGGTTCTTTATTGAGTGAAAAGGGAAGGGAAGTAACACAAAAATGTCATACGCGTTAATATTTTGTTTTATAAAATAATAATTAAAAACAAAACGACGTCTTTTCAATATAATTCGAATTTTATTTCTATTTAATTTTACAATTCAAAAAGTATTGGCAAATAATAAAAAACAAACGTAGTTCTCAAATAATTTCAGTGTGACAATTTGCAAAACAGCATATTTGCATATGTTTTAAAACAATTGAGATTTTTTTAAGTTAGATGTTCTCCGTTTCCAGCGGCATTTAGCAAGCTTCTTTAATCATTATAGCTGGTCCAGATTCTTGCTGGTCGTCCTTATATTTCCCTTTGATTATTGATTGCAGAAAATTATATTTGTTATTTCTCATTAAATGTCCCAGATATGCGATTTTTCAATTTTTTATTGTTTTAAGTGACCGTCGATCGCTATCTATAAGGATCCAGAATATATTTACTTAATAGGGTCGTAAATGAATATTGTAGAAATACCAAACGGAATGACAAACCTATATATACCCTTGCTACCTGTAGTGGAGGATATAAAAAATATATAAGAATGTCTATAATAAAATTTCTGGATAATTAATGTCACATACTTTCGTAACAAAGATCATTTGGAATATTTGTTGGAGTTCTCTTTATGTGATCAGATAAGTTTAATAAAGCCCAAATAAAAGTTCTTATCTAATACTCTAATTTTCGATTTCAAAATCTAGCTTTATTTATAGTACATAATAAGTAAACGTAAAACCTAATGAAGTAATTCCTTCTTTGTGTTGATTTAAAATTATTAAAAATAACTACAATTACAAATTTAAGTTTGTGTGCTTATAACGTAGTTTTTGTTTTATTATTATTATTATTTTGTGTTTGTTCTACAGAATTCCTAAATCATATGATAATTTGTGTAAAACGTTTTATATGTGCGCATTTAAAATTTTTTATTAACTGTTTGCTTTTCAAATATTTCACAAGGTTAGGTTTGTATATTGTTGTTTATTTTTCACTTATCTATGAATAATAAATTTTTATTAAACTTGTGTTCATTATTTTTAAATATATGTATGTATGTTATATAGATTTCTATATGTATATATATGTATGTATACAAGACGAACTTACTTTTTATGAAGAGAAAAATGCGGTTTTGTTTATTCCTTCTAAAGATAAATAAAAAATTTTCTTAGCTACTAAAAATCTTTTTGGATTACTTAAATTAAACATTCTTTTGGGTAGGAACCGAGTTTGGTTTTGGTAACTTGAATTGTTCCCTGTTGTTATTTTGAGAAAAGATCATTAAGTTACAGTAACAGAAAATCCAAATAACCAAATGTTTTAACTACTAAAGCCGTAGGTCCACTAGCAAATCACTTGCGGAAGAACTTTTGCAACTATTTGCTGAAGTGTTTCCACTCAAACCGAAGAAAATATTTTTTTTTTTTTAAGTACCAAAAATAAGTACGATTTTTATCCCTATACGTTCGAATATCTAAAAAGTACCAAAAATGTATTTATATTTTTTAGAGATGTGACGAATACAGTTTAAATAAAATTTCTATGTTTATTGGTTTAAAAGTTCAAGGGGCCTCAAAAAAAGGACCAAAATATAATTTTTATCCGTTTTTACTCCCTAGGCCCCCAAATTTGAAAAAAGTACCAGACCCTGGCCGCTTATATTTTGAGTAGGATACAATGCTTTTTAAATTTTATTTCTATCTTGTTTGGTTTAGAAGATAGAAGGTTCCCGATTTTTTCCTTTTTTACACCCTAAATATTTGTATTTCCAAAAATTCCTTCTAAGTGAATCTACATAATTGGAGAAGAACCCACAGACAAAATTTCATGTTCCTTACTTTATGCCTTTGGGCTGTACGATAATGAATCAGTTAGTAAGTCAATTAATAACGTTACAATATTGAACATTTGGATGAAAAGTGGGCGTGGCATCCAAAATTTCCCAAACATTTTTAGCCTATTGTTTCTTTGAGACTATCAGTAACATGCTGTCAAATTTTCCAAAAAATCGGTCCAACAGTGTTGCCAGCTATAAAATACAAACAAATATACTATATATTTTTTCATCTTTATATATAAAGATATATTTGTAAAACTCGTTAACCTTTTTACATTACTTAGCAAAAATACAATGTGGTATGAGCTATGTGGCACCTAGCGTCGTCATGTTAAAACCACGTGGCGTTGGTGTCCACACAATTCTGTTAAAGCCAAAAGAAGTTGGTAACCATCGACCTATAGCGCTCGCCGTTAACGGTTAATTGTAGCATACTTTGAACAGTGTCTATACTGATTTAACTTCTTTCATCATTCCAAATATTATTTATTAATGAAAGCATAAACTTATTACGTATGCCTGATGAAAAATCAGTACGAATAGTCAGCCTAGTTATATGTATTTATATTATTTTATGAACGCAACTTCGTCTGGTTCGTTTGGGGTTTATAATGCCCCTATTATGGTTTACAACTCAACTCAGTTAAAACAACCCAACTTTAAAACAACTTAACTCTTTTTTGGTATTACGGATTACAACTTATTCTAGTTGAAATTGTATTGATGTTGTCAGTCTTAAAAGTGACGATTTGACAGTTGGATAAATAGCTGATGCTATTGTGACGAAAAAAAAAACCAAAAAATCTTAGTTAACTGCTTTCAACTTTTTGTTAATAAAACAACTGCTAGTTATGAGTTGTAATTTTTGTCAACCTCACAAACACAAGTTGTTATCCATAATACCGAATTGCAAAATTTCAACTGAAGTATAGTTGAGTTGTAAACCGTAATAGGGGCATAAGGTATCTAATTTGTTAAAGAAGGTGGTTGACTAACTCTCCGTCATCTCAACGTTTTGCATTATGTCAGCACTTTTAACACACCTGCATTATGGTAACACTCACAAATAAAGTAGTCACGAATGTTTATGTTAACACTTTCATACTTTGCTTACACCACTTACACCCTTCACCACAGGTGACAAGGGTATATATAAGTTTGTCATTCCGTTTGTAATTTCTACAATATTCATTTCCGACCCCATAAAGTATATATATTCTGAATCTTTATAGCTATGTCCGTCTGTCCGTCTGTGTATATGTCCGTCTGTTGAAATCAACTTTTCTCAGCCCCCCGATGTCGTACGGACACGGTATTGGTATCAAACGATCAGATCTCCGAGATTCTTGCTATTAAAAATCACCAAAATCCGACAAAAATTAAAAATTTTTTTTTATTTGTTTACACAAAATTTTTATATCTGTGTGTAGGCAAACCTTTTTTGGGAAATTTGAAAACAAAAATTATCAATTGGCCCAGAATCAGCAAAGATATGGGCGGAAAACCTATATCGACTAAAATTTCTATCATAAAAAAAATAGCTTTTTTAAGACTTTAAATACCTTTCGGACATGTAAATACATACGTACATACAAATGTATATACATTATACACACATCCATACATATACATTATACACACATACATACATAAATACACGTAGCAAAGGGTATATAAGATTTAGCGCAGCCGAATATAGCGCTCTTACTTGTTACAACCGTGTATTAGATTTGTGTCTGTACCGTCACCTCGTGACATAACCAGACAGTGGTCTAACCACGAGTTGAATCTATGCTTCAACTACCGCCCCTGTGTGAACTAGTCAAGAACACACAGGTGGCAAATTTTTAGTTCTATTATTGTTGGATAATAGACTAGCACCTTGCTGAAGAGCTCGGGCTATCTAGATCCCTTGATTTTTTGGACCTACGGATGTTGCGACAAGGTCTCTATCGACCTGTTGACTCAATTCAACAGGTTCCATGCGGTCCGTCAAGCCGAAGTCTATCACCAGCATAAGCATCAGCAAGGACTCGGAACTAAGCTAAATCATGTGCTAATCTCGTAGCACTCATAGAGGTGTTTGTTCAACCGTTCTGAAATAAGTCCGAAGACGAATATCAGCACAAATTGACACCTCTTCCTGGCTCAGTTCTGCTAATGCGAAACCCAGGTTTTCAACCACAGCCACCACGTGGACCCCGAAGGGACCTCAACCAATTAACCAGTCCAGGACAAGTCCTGGGGGCTAACTGGTTCCCGTGGTACCAGATTGATTCTGGTGAATCACCAATTTGGGCCCAACAACCCGAGGCTAAGGCAAGCCTCTTTTACCCCGAGGGCAGTAACACCATGATGGAGATTTCATCATGATGCTATTCTATCCACCCCCGGGGGATCTTACTTGTTACAAATGTAATTGATATTGCATCCTTGAAAACTACTTATGTGTGTGCAAGTCATGTACATACATACATACACATGTTTGTATGTATGTGTGTGCCAAATGTCATTTCAATTCTTTCTAGCGTTTTGCGTGATTCAGTTACAAAGATACAAACATACATTTTTAGGATAATTACAAAAGAGAATTTTTTTATTTGTACATATTTGCAGAAATTCACAGACGGTATTACCAATAAGTTAGTTGGTTGTTTTTATAATCCTCCCAGTGATCATCACATTTGTACTATTACAAACGACCTACGTGAAGTGAACATCAACGAAAGTGCTCGTTCAGGTGCTGAAATTCACTTACAAAGTTCAAGTGCGACAAACAATGGGGAAAAAACAAACGATGATAACAATGATTCCGGAAATCTCAGCGATGCTGATGCTGAAACTGAATCTGCGATGTCAAAAGACACAGACAAAAACGTAGTACTCGTTCGAGTATATGGAAACAAAACAGACCTACTTATAGATCGAAAGGCCGAAACCCGCAATATTATACTTTTGCACACATATGGGTTTGCGCCAAGTCTTTATGCTACTTTTAAAAATGGATTGGTTTACGATTTTGTACCTGGTGTGACTCTAAATACTGAGAGTGTTCTTCGGCCAGAAGTGTGGTCGTTGGTTGCTCAACGTATGGCTGACATGCATAGACTAGTTAAACCGAATTGTGATAACGATGTAATCAACCAGCCAGTGCCAATGCTGTGGAAAAAAACACAAAGTTTCTTTGATTTAGTACCTGTTAAATTCAGTGATGCCACCAAACACAAAAGGTAATTGTTGTTGGGATAGATAAATATTGATTTTGTTTTTATTTCCTGCAATATGCCAAACAAAAAATTCATTATTTTATAGAACACTGCGTTGAGCGGTCGGTCCGAGTGGTCGAACGGATCGGAATTATGAACGCAAAACGGCGATGCTGTTCGGCTGGCCGGCGGTTTAGCGATGATTTGTTGTTATTTTCGTAGTTCGTCGTCGTTCGTTCACATTCATTAGTTCGTACATACAACAGTAGTAACAATGAAATCAAAAATCGGTAGTACAACAACAGAATTTATCTAATGTATGAATAAAAAAAATCAAATCAATCAATGAATAACAAGTCGAGATCATGCATGTTCATGCCTGTTAATAAAAGATAAATATTCGATTTGAATTCATAAAATTCTACTAATTCTTGAACCTTAATTTTTCTTTTTGGTTTCTTGTTTGGGCATTACATAGACTTGAAGGCACATTTTTACCTATAACACGCATGCGTCAAGAATTCGACCAACTCTACAAACATCTAGAAGCTTTGGAATCGCCTTTAGTGTTTGCACATAACGATTTACTGTTGGGCAATGTTATTTATACCGAAAACTCTAAAACTGTGACTTTTATCGATTATGAATATGCCGATTACAACTATCAGGCCTTCGATATTGGTAATCATTTTACTGAATTTGCTGGTGTGGACACCGTCGATTATACCCGTTATCCGAATCGAGATTTACAATTGAAGTGGCTTAGAGTCTATTTGCAAACATATCTGCAGAAATCCCAAATCAGTGATGCTGAGGTAGAGACCTTGTATGTCCAGGTTAATCAATTTGCATTAGCAGCACATTTCTTTTGGGTTATTTGGTGTTTAATACAAGCCGAACATTCCACAATAGATTTTGATTATGTTGAGTAAGTTGTGACAACTTAATTGTTAATATGTATATGTATGTACATATATGTATGTATGTGTTTTTTTGCATATATTTACATACATGTATTAATCTTTTAATCGATAATAACGCTTATTTGTTACTTGTTTCTCTCTTTACAGTTATGCTTTTATACGTTACAATGAATATTTAGCAAAAAAGGACGAATTTCTGGCCTTGGATGCTAAACTACCAAAGTGTAAAATCTAACGATTCACAACAGTTTCGTATCTTAATTTATTTTTAAGTGGTGCTATGTTTAAGTCCCCTGCCTCTTTCTCCTTATACCAGTTAATAGAAAGCAATTTCCCCATTCAGCTTAAATAATAATTATAAAATAAAAATTTAATTTATTTATTAAAATTAGCATTCCGCAAGCATTAAAACTTTCAATATCTACATACTTATGTTACGATTATATTATAATATTTTGATTCTATATACATATATATATTATTAACTCTTAACAATAAATATTCTTTTCACTTTGTTGTCGGTAAATTTATCTTTATACACTAATCATTATTTTCTTATCTTTTTGGGTTCGTTAACATTTTACAATCTAAGTTTGTTTAAATATCGGTTTTCACAATATGATTGTACATATTTTTAATTAATTACATACATACATAGTCCTTATTTAATTATAATTTTAATCTTTTTTTAATGAAATTGATTGTGATTCAATACAAATTGTGTTTTAATTAAAGTTCTTAAAATTAAATGGTGAGAAACATAAAGTTATAATTGATATATAATTGATTATGTACGTTTTTTATCGTTATAACCATTCCAAGTCATCATTCTTGGGTCAGATATGGTCAGTTTGTTGCACGAATTTTCTCTCTTGTAATTATATGCATAAATATGTATGCGGAAAAATAATAGCATCTTAGAATTTCTTATGTGCATAGAGTTGTGTCGGCCATTAACAAATTATTTTAATTAAACGATTGAAGCCCAAATTCACTGTCCTTAGTTAACTCATGGCAATGATATTTTATTTACAGCTCTTAGTTTGCCATTAGTTAAGGCAACTAAAGCTCGTATTAGTTAAACAATTGTTATCATTTAAGTTTACTAATGACTAAATTTTTGCCTTTATAAGCTAAAAGGTATAAATAAAATAGTTTCTACACTTTTATTCTTGTTTTAGCTTTAATTTTTTTTTACTTCATATTTTTATACTCTTTACTGCAGGTGGCATGGATATATGTAAAGGCTTGTCATTCCGTTTGTAATTTCTACAATATTCATTTGGTCCCCAATATATCCTAATGCTTATAGATAGGGAAGTCGACACACGGACATGTGTGTTGATTGTTGCTCCCGTAGGTCAACCATAATTTTATGTGGTATCAAATTTTTCAAAATATTTCCAAAAAAAAAAACGGTATTGAAAACCGGCAATATCCATTAATAACCGGCTGAGATATAAGCAAAAAAACACAACTGCCTTTTTTTAATTTTTCACCCAAAAACTGATATTTTGCAGTGTTTGGATAACAGGGAGGTCGCCGGTAATGCTGATGTTGGGTAGACAAATTTCAAATCATTTAGACTTTTTATTATCGCATAATACAAAAATGTTTATAAGAAAACCATAACAAAATCATCTATGGGGGAAGAGAGAGTGGCGATATGTGATTTTATATCGAGTAACAAATGAAAATGTCGAAAAATAATAATAATAAATTGTACTTAATGACGGTCGAGTTTAGCTAAGGCAGGTGGATCAATTTATGAAAATCGATTAAAAAATTGCAGAACGATAGACCTGAAACTCAAGAGAATAAATTACACCGGGTTTTCACATGAAAGAACGAGGTTCTCATTTGTCATTGACGAACTTCGACAGCAGTAGAAAAATGGGCACCGCAGAACAAAGTGGAGCTCTAAGTAGGAAATCTAAAACGATAAAATTTTTTAGGGGCAACAGCTGTTGGGTTTTGTGTAAGTATTATTAAAAGGAAACCCTGGCAACTATTTTCGTTTTAGAAGAAACACAATATCATTATTGTAGATACATATATGTATCTTTCAAGCAAAATATTGATAAAAATGCCCTTAAAATAATACCATTAGTAAATTACATATATATGTTTATTTTATTATATTGTTTTATTTAATTCAATTAAAATACAAATGCATATCATAGCATGTTAAATAAAATAGGGTAATGTAATCTTCTCGTAAAATGTTAGTATATTAAAATTAATTTTTTTTTGTTGTTATATTTTGATGTAACTTTTTTCGATATTTTTTCTCAATTGATTTTTGGAAATTCAATTGTTTCATATGCTTTTTTTGATGTTAATCGCAATTAAGTTATGAAATATATTTTTCGATGTTACTGTAGTTTATTGACGTTATAATCCTAGAATATATGCATGTGGAGTTATTAGGAAATGCACTCTTATCATTCTCACATCGAAAATTCGCAACGCATTCTTGTGTTTCTTCAATGCACCAATTTAAAGTTCTAAAACATACATTAGCACATTTTGGGGTTCTTTTAGTGGCAACGTCTTTATAGCCTCAAAAATTCCTCTGTTCTTTATTGGTAGGCGTTAAAGTTCATTGTTGCGAGGTCTGATTTTCATTTTTCGAAGAGCTGCATGAGCTGCTGCCGGGACTTTCATTTTCCTCAACATCATTTTTTTTAGATTCCTGTTGTTTCTGTGTTAATATATTCAAAAAATATTCACCAAAAACTGAATGATTATAAGCAATAACGCGCTTAAGGGCGGTGGCATAATTTTCCAACTCTTCTTTAAATTCAGTATAACCAGGTGGTGGCGGTGGTAGACCAGACTTCGAACGAAGAGTCAAACGGAAATATGTTTGCAATCGCTTCCCTATAATATTTGTGTTCAATAAAAATTTCCGGGCGTATTTATTCTCATATACTTACACATTAGCTGTCGTACAGGCGAGTTTTTGTTAGCCGTTTGCATAATTTGCGTTCTGAGTAGAGTTTCAGCAGCAGCATCCATTGTTGGTTGATCTTCCTTTTGTAAATATTGGTTGACAACAGTTTTTATTTGTTCCCAAATATTATCAATCAGTTCGGAAATATTTCTTAAAAAACAAAAGAAATGCAATTTGTTTGTTAACTTCTTAGCAACATTTTTGTTTCAAAAACTGGATTATGAGTAGCAAAAGCTACGAAAAAATCAAAAAAACTAGTAAAAATATAAGAAAAACTTTCAAGTTATCAATTTGCTATTACTTGTATCGTCACCTGAAACGCAAAACGCCCTAACTAACATTTTTATAATTTTACAGCAGAAGGAAAAAACATGCTAAAATAAACAAGTAAGAGCGTTATATTCGGCTGTGCCGACTCTTACCCTTCACTACGTGTATTTATGTATGTATAATGTTCATATGTGTGTATATGTGTACTTATGTATGTAAGTATGTATTTACATGTCCGAAAGATATTTAAAGTCTTTGAAAACGATTTTTTGATAATAAACATTTTAGTCCATAGAGGTTTTTCGTCGATATCTTTGCTGATTTTGAGCCAATTAGTAAATTTTTAAAATTCCGCAAAAGACATTCTTACATATAAATATAATAATTTTTGAGTAAAAAAAAATAGGTAGTCGCCTTTTTTTGTTTATATCTCGGTCAGTTGTTAAGCATTTTACTGGATTTCAATAACAAACATCTCAGGAAAATTTCCGATTGTTTGATATCAATAACACGTCCGTTCGACATCGGGGGACTGAGACGGACAGACGGACATGGCTAAATCGACTTCCATATCTATAAAGATTTAAAATATATATACTTTATGGGGGTCGCAAATGAATATTGTAGAAATTATAAACGAAATGACAAACCTTTATATACCCTTTTCACCTCTGGTGAATTAACTTTTCTCAACCCCCTAATGTCGTACAAACTCGGTACTGATATCAAACTATCAGAAATTCTCCCGAGATGCTTCCTATTTTTTAACCAGTAAAATCGCCTAATAACTGACCGAGACATAAACCGCAATTCAGCCCTATGTTCCTTATAGAAGTAAAAGGAATAAATACATAAACCAAAAAAGACGACTACCAATTTTTTTTGTGGGGAAGTACTTTGGTAATTTACATCGGAATTTATAAAAAAAAAAAATAGATTTTCAACTTTTTGTTAGTTAGGGCGTTTTGGGTTTTAAGTAACGATATACATATGTAATAGCATTGAAGTAAAAATAAAGTAATATAGTAGTAGCAGTTAGTAGTTAAAATCTAAAATCATCAGCAAAACAACTCCAGTGGTAAAATTCAACAGGATTTTTCTTTTCAGACCTTCTGGAAGGCCTTTATTTTTTTATTTATTCTCATTATAACCTGTATTTTCTTAAAGGCCTTCTAAAAGGCCTCCCCTGGTTAGACTGAGAGGATGCACGATGGACCCTACGAGTACGTACTTATTTAGTTGTGTTAAAAGTTTTGCAACGACAGCCCGGTGTGTTTTGTTGCTAACTAACGGACTAATTAAATTAATAAAAACTAATTATTTTATATTAAAAGTACAAATTATTTAAAAGACTTTCTCGAAGAAATGTTGCAATGGCAAAGTGCGAGAGTTAAAACCAATCTTAGAGGTTAATGAATAGCATTACACTGCACGCTCTACTGATGATTTTTAAACAACTTCTTCCACTTCGTTTGCACTAATCAACAATTGTATTAAAAAAATAAATCCTTGCTGCATTTAATAGTAACCCTACAAGCCCTACAAGAAATGAATGACCGAAACTAATACAAACA
>NDXZ01010771.1:0-13272 GCA_003055125.1 Paykullia maculata
AAAAAAATATCTATCTAAACTACTTTGAACAAATTTTGCTAAGAGCAATAGGTAACAAGTTACATGGAGGAGAAAAAACACCTGGATGGTCAAAAGGTCAAACTTTGACCCCCTCTAACTTGGAGAGTTCTTGACCGATCTTATTAAAAATTTGTGTCTCAATAGGACTAACTATGGTGCAAATTTCATCCGAATCGATTTTTCAAGTTGGTCTACTTGACGTGAAATGACCCATATATAAATATATATCACAAAGTGTTTTGTTGGTTTCACAGACCAACGCGCGGGTATAGGAAGGTTAAACAAACTGTTTATAGCAAGCAAATTTATATATTTATATATTTTTTAAAAATACAGTGAACTCGCGGTAATGTGAACTTCCAATATAGTGAACTATCCAGTAATGTGAACACCAATTTTTTTATATTAACGCTCTAAATAGTGAACAAATTTTAATGGCTCTAAATAGTGAACAAAAATTTTTGGCAATTTCTGTTTATTTTTTAATCTATGGAAATACCCATACATATTTTTAGTTTTATTAATGAAGGTCAGTTGTCTTCGATACGCATAGAAAACATTTGAACTTAATACTTTTTCGTCATACCTGTATATTATCAAAGATGCCTAAGAATAATATTCTGCAACTTTATGGAAAAAGAATTAAGTGTTACAGCACTAAGTGTAAAATATAATGTTGGGAAATCTACCACTTGTTCGATACGAAATAAGAAGAATAAAACTTCTAAGTTTGTTAACAACACATATTATGGACCAGGGAAACGTAAAACGCTGCGATCCTCAGAATTTTCAATGATGGAAAAATAAAACTAAAGGAAGCTGTCGAAATTTTAAAAAAAGCACTGCAGTGGGCCGAGTCTGAATTGATCAACCAGAAAGATATAAAAGTTCTGAAGAAATTAAAGGATGCAGCAATTAATAAGTTATTAGAACAAAAAAAAAACTCAAAAAATGATAACCAGTATTTCCTTACCTAAAATATTTATTTAATTATGATAACATTTGTACAATAAATTAAAATATTTAATATAAAAAGTGAATTTGAAATAAAAAATCGTTAAGTTTGCAATAAATTATATTTTATGTTACATATATTAAGAGTTTTTATACTTTCTAGACTTAGACAATCGAAAATGTGAACAAATTCGACAATGTGAACTACCTTGGTTTTTATTAATTCACATTACCGCGAGTTCACTGTATAATTTTTTCAGAAAATTAAAAAAAATATACAAAATTTACTTAAATTAAATTATTGGTGCAAACAGAAATTTTTTCGAATATTGTTATACTTTTCAAAATATTCTGTAAATAAAAAATGCCATAAAAGTTCTCTTTATTAAGACTTAATTGTGCCATCTGTTTACTTTTAGAGTTACAAATGGGAAGCAAATGTCGTTAACATACCATTGTAGGGGATTTTGATGAACAAATTTTCACAACAACAACATATACTTAACTATATAATTTGTTGTCTGAGTGCAAATTGTTGCTACAAAGAATTTTTATGCCACAAAACTAAGAAAAGCTAAAAAAAACCGAAACACTTTTATAAAAGCAAAATTAAGGCATTTTGTTATAATTTTAGTTTTATTACAAAAACTGGTTTTGTTTTTTAACTATATATTTCTGAAGAGTTTCTTTATTGTTTTTGTTTACTTGCAGTTTTAGTTTTATTAGTAGGTATTATGACCAAAACTAAAAGGGTGGCTCTTTAGACAAGTCTAAGCTAAATTGAAAGTTTAACAAATGTCTCGTCGACATAGAACAACGGCAGCACAACAAATGTCATTGACTTTTCTTAAATGCGGAGACTTTATATAGTAAATTTTATATTTAAAACATAATAAGTGCATATGCATGCAAACATATGTGTATTTGTAAGAGTTTGTTACAAAAATAATATTAAAATTTGTTTTTAAACCAGAAAGGTAAATCCTAACGAATCCTGTCACAGGACAAAACTTATATTAACGCATATTTGAGTATTAAGTTTTTTTGGTCGGGTAATTGATTTTAAGTGACATATCTTAAAATCTTTTTTTTTTTATATATCACTATTTGTTTTTTCATGTAAAAGTTGAAAAGTTGAAGATAACCCTAAAATAAAATGCAAGTAAGACTTTATTAATGAATTTTATTCTGGCTTAAAGTTCTTATATTTTGAAAGTGTGATATGTTGAGAATGTTATTATTTTATTTAAAAATTCAGTTTTACCATATGAAATTAGCCGAGTGGAATGCATTTTCGAAACCAGCTGCGATTTCATCGTCAGCACTCTTTTTCTCATCGGTACTACTGTTATTGAATGTAAATTTTATCTATTTAAGCTACAATATTGTAGGAATAACAACTGGAACTTGCTCCCTCATATTATTAATGTTGAGGTGAGGCAGAACCATATTTACAATTGATCATATTTATTCTCCTGTCATTTATCACATATTATTTTATAATTTTAAAACAATAACATTCTCAACATATCACAGTTTCAAAATATAAGAAATTCAAGCCAGAATAAAATTCATTAATAAATTTATAATAAATAAGTTCAATAAGAAAATATGAAAATATGACAATTATGCAAGTAAGACGTTAACTGATAATTGTGATTAACCGAACTTTTGTAATCGTATTTTCATTTATAACAATTTGCAGTTAAATGCAAATTTTTGTCGTTTAAAAGGCACGTCCTTATTGTTTAAGCATCATTCCTCAGTTCAGCTTTTATATTATGGTTTATTTAACAAATTTCTTTCTTCGGATGCCCTAAGTTTATTAAACTTAATTTTTCTTTCTTTTGTTTAAATTTTTTGTAACATGCCAAAGGAGGCACAGAACTTGGCAACGATAAGATTGATTATTACTGTGGCATCCCTTCTTACACTATGTTCCACGTAGGAACTATGGAAATTAAAAAATAATAATACCTACATATATCTGCCTGCAAACATCGCATTGTCCCATATATCAGTGGATTTGCTTAGGACAAATGGTCTATTGAGCCTAAGTGCGCAACGACAAGGATAGCGTGGCCGAGGGTTGACGGCGCTGCGATTACCGATCACTGTCATTTAAGCAGTCATGCGAATAAAATGGGACTTTCTTCTAACGACTTTTGCAGAAGTTACCAAAATGCGGAGGAGGATACCATACATGACCTCCTATGCTCTTATTCTGCACTGAGTGATGTCAGGGAAATGCATTTCGGAACTTGCAGACGTTATATCTGGAATCTTGCTGATCTAGCATCCTTTAACAGGGATTGTGGTTGTTTAAATGATCGGTAACGAAACGGAGCGCCACTGCTGTTTTTGCGAGACAGATGACTTGAGTTTTGATATCATTTCTTGAGTTCAACTATCATCTTAAATCCCTAAACTATTACTAGATTTTTTAAAAAGGTTTAAAAATTAATTTTTGTTTGCAACTCCAACTTGTGACATAAAAGTTGCGTTTAGAAAATTTTTATTTATATGTTTGGACGATTTGTCTAGTATAAAGCAAATTGGCTCAAAATGCCGAAACAGGTCTAAACGTTTTTCAAAATTTTTGTTTTTATTTAATTTAATAAAAAACCGGATTTTTTAGAATTTCTATTTTTTTTCCTTTAATTTCTATTACTATTTATATTAAGGCAATAAAAATTAGTAACATCTTACCCAAAGTTTTACTTTAAGTGAAATGAATTTACATTTTCATTATTGTTTTTATACTCGAATTTTAGTATTTTTAAAAAATTTTGGGTAAGTTTGGAATACTTTAAGTAAGTCAAGTTATTTTGTTAAACACTTGGAAAAAAATTAATGTATTAGATTTCATTCATCAACTTCAGTCTTATAATAATAGTAATCATTTTGAAAAAGCCTTTTTCACTTAAGAAATTACGAGTCGGAATGCTATAATTAGTTGTGGCGAATTTTAAATACCCTTTATCAATTGCACAGTAATAGCAACTTGTACACCCATCAAGTCAACTATTGAGTTTGTTGTTGTATTTTGCATTCTTTGTCGCTCTGGGGTAAAACCGACAGCCGGTTTTAGGCTGATTTTTAACAAGATCTATTTGAAGTGGTTTGGACCTTAAATTAAATTATATAAACTTTTTTATACGTGTAAGAAACAAATGCATTAATTATCCAAAACTATTTTTGAAAAACTTAGGTAAAAATACCAGGTCATCGTGATTTTTGCTTATATCATTCGCTTATTATTTTCAATAGTAATATGAACCCAAATATATAAAAATCAATCAGTTTGACTTGACTTCGGAGACTTTGGCTTTCTAATCTATAATAATTTAGGGGCCGCAAATAAATTCAAACGTAAAAATTAAACATGAAATATTATAATTATATTTGTACACCTTTGTCAAAGTGTAAACAAAATTTTTTTGATACTCTTATATGTACATACTTATGTTAATTAAACCTAAAAAATAGACGGAACTTAATTATAGGCTGCTCCAGCAATACAAAGAAAATGCCATTAAGTCAAATACATAAGTAAGTTGCTTAGAAAAAATATGTCGATATTTTTCCTTTATTAAATAACATTTTGAGCACTCCCTTTCATGTACAATAATATACACACATACATATATTTACATGTATGTATGCATATATCGTTATGCTTTCGCATGTGGGAATGTATATAACATGTACATATATTGTATTAAAAATATCCTGAATCAGCTCTTTCTTCGAGTCTTCCGTATAATTTGGTAATCATTATTACCCTTGTAGGTTTCAACACAAACCATAACGAGGCATTGTTTAAATGCCCCTTTGTAGTTTATTGGTTTATTGTGGTTGTTGTTAAACATTAAATGATTCTTTTTTATTATTGTCATTAATTCTAATAGTATAAAATTTATTAACCATTATATTTTCTTATACATACAAATTATTCTTTTTTTCTATGAGCATTAACACACACTTTCTCTTGTTTTTTAAAGCCAATTTTGTTTGTTCATATTTTATTGTTGTTGGTACAATTTCAATGAATCATTCATTATCTCGTTAGTCAATACTTTACGCTACTTTACGATTTCATACCCAAACACAAAAACCAAAAAGTGAAGTTTTTGTTTGTTTGTTATTTTGTTTGTTAAACATAAAAAGATCTTTAAAGATATAAATATATATCTGTGGCAATAAATCATAATGGCTTAAGTCGAAATTTCATGTTTTGAGATATTAAGGGTTTTGTCTAAAATCAATTGTGTTCAATTTCATATTCAATTCATATTTATTTAGAACAAAACTGTTAGTTTTATAAAAAAAAAAGTTTTATTAGTTAATATTCGTTGTTTTTTGGTTAAGATATTATGAAAAAATTCATTGGCTGAAAAATAAAAACTAAAGTGAACTTAAGCTATTATACTGAAAGGCAAAATAATATTTATTGATAGTAAGTCGAGATAAGTGCTTTACGTTAAATTGAAAAATGCAGAAAACCTGAGATAAGATAATTTTAAAAATGCTTAGTTAAATTTAAGGTTTTTTTTATGAGGAATAATTTCAATGGGCTGTTAGTTATTGAACTTAAGTGAATACAAGTTTTAATGCTCAAACATTTTAATATTGATGTAGGTATCTTTAAAAAAAAATTAAGTTGAGTTAAGATGTTGCGGCTTATGTATTATTTTCCAGAAAGACTTAAGTTAGAACATAAATGCGTATAGTTTCATTAATAATGACATTTTATAGTTGAAATTTGGCTGAGTGATAGATCTTGAATGAATGAAAAAACACTTATGTCAACTTAAGTCATTATTGTTTATTGCCACAGATATGTATGTGTATAAGTATACCGAGGGATGGGGAAATGCAAAAAAATATCGATATTTTTTTTAATATCATTGCCGGTCGATATATAAATCGATTTGAAAATATGGATATATCGATATTTTGGTATTTTTCGTAAATTTATAAAATACAAGAAAAACGAACTTTATTAACAGAAAATAATTTTTTATTAATGTTTAACGGTTAATATAGAAACAATTAATACAGAAAACGATATTTGTGGTTTAACTACAAAGTAAGGCGCTGTAACTATGTTATTGAACCGCATCATAATGAGCTCCCTTTGCTTGATGTGTTCATCCTTCAAACGGTTTCTACAATCGAAGACACCGAGGAAGCCTGACAAACAAACTATTTAAGGGCGACTTCAGAAAGAACAGGCTTGAAATGCTGGACACACACAACTTCACATGGTTAATGCTTTGTTAAAAATACGTTAAAGACAAAACAATGTAATCGAAACAAAATCTACAAGTTATGCACAATAGAACGTATAACGTTGAGTGCACCCCAACTATTAAACTGTATGTTGTATAATATTTATTTATTTTTTAAATTTCACACTTGGAAGTTACGGGTGTGAGTAAAGACTTGTTACTTAAGACTTGGACGAGACGAGAAGATTTTTTTTTACAAATTAATAACATAAAATAAAAAACCAGAGTTAAAAAATATCGAAAGAAAATTGCAAGAAAAATATTAACATATCGATATATTGCAAAATAAATTATCGACGAAATATATCGATTGATATTTAAAAAATATCAATATATTATTATATCTATATGTTTTGCCTGACCCTAATATATATGTATGTATGTATATATATATGTAAAAGTTAATTCATCAGATGGGATGTTTTGCTTCATATGTTCTTCCAAATATAGCAAGTTACTTATAAAGCATATCATAAAGATAAGTGTTTAGTTAAAGTCAATTTATTTTCTAATGAATATTAAATACAAAGATATGAAAACAGCTAATAATTTAAAAATTAAAAAAAATTTATTTCACATCCTAACCTATGCCAATAATGTACTACCCATACCCATTGTTATATACCCCAGTTATATTTTTTTTTTTCAAAATTACCTTTAATTTTGATTAACTTTTAAGCTAAATATTAAATAA
Source organism: Paykullia maculata (assembly GCA_003055125.1). NCBI lineage: Eukaryota > Metazoa > Arthropoda > Insecta > Diptera > Rhinophoridae > Paykullia > Paykullia maculata. The sequence goes on from NDXZ01010771.1 coordinate 6,964, forward strand.
AAAATTTGTCAAAGTATTTCCACAAAGAAAACGGGTTCTACTTAATAAATATTTTGAAAAGCAGAAAACAACAACAACCGTTAGAATTTGTTGTTTTTTACGTAGTAGAGTATGAGACCCGAGACAAAGAAGTGAAAGCAGCATAAAAGGAAATTCCGTGGATCCCTTGGTAAAGGATAAATAACGACAATGTTATCTGATCTTAACAATAAGGCTTGGCTTTTGTGTAACTACATATTTCGACAATAACAGCTGCGGTCAAAATAATAGCACAACAATATTACAATTGCTAGAAAAAAGGTGAACTAATGTTTATTATTAACTTTTGTATGTATTTATATTTAGTAAAACAGATACAAAGTTTTCAACTATGTTTATATAATTGCAAATATATATTTGTTTATATGTATAGTTGCATTATGTTTTGGCTAAATATTTACCAGAAACTACGCTATTTAGCTGATTAAAATTTTCGACTTATATACATACATATATGTATATGTAATTGAAATCTGTGGAACATACATATGTAGTCAACAACAGCTACAATTTTGCGGGCAACATATGTACTGTAAACTAGTGTTATTAACGTTAGTTTTTTAAATATTTAAATGAAAAGCGGGCGTGGTATCCAAAATTTCCAAAAAAAATTTTGGCAAATTGTTTCTTTTGGACTATCAGTAACATGGTGTATAAATTTAAAAAAAAATCAGTCCAACGGATTGGCCAGCTATAAAATACAAACATACATATATACAAATATTTTCATTTTTATATAACAGGATTTAAAATTGTTTTAATGCGATCTAAGTTAAATCTATATTGTGTAACATTAACAAACAAGCTAAAAAAATATAAACAAATTTTTGGTTTGGTTAATGATTCATATAACTGATGAATATACTTACCTTGCCTACTTCCATCAGATTAATTTTATTATCAATTTTTTCTTGCTTTGTGAAAATAATACAAAAGTCAAAGAAACGCCAACAATATTTTTAGAAAATTTCAATAATTTCAAATGGTATAGTCAAACAACTGCCAAAATATAAATAAAAGATCTCTATGAACAAAGTTGCTTTTTTGTAGCAATTCGACGATGCATTGTTGCTTTTTTTTTTAGAATATATTGAGTTTTATAAGAAACCTGTAAAGGCAGTAGAACTAAGATTTTGCAAAGGAATGAGAACCCTATAATATGCGATTTTTTTTTAAGACATTTTACATAGAAAGAGATCGGTTATACAGGAATTTTTACACAAACAAATTTTATGGTAGGCTTAAACAGAATACTAAGCTTCTTAGTAATTCAGATTCTGTCAAAGGGTTCAACAGTCACTTATACGGCAGTTTTTTCCGAGTTAAATTAAGTACCCTTTTTTTTTAACAGAAGCAAAATTTTTTAGTGAAATTAATTCAGAATTAGAAGCAATATTAATTTATTCCTCTGCTGAGCCCAACTAAGGAACAAGATGGTAATTAAATAAACAACAGCAAGAGCAAAAATATTTCTTGTAAGTGATTTATAATTATAAATAATTTACTATTACTCTCTTTATGATTTTATAACACTTTAATTTTCATTACTATTTGTATACCGATTTCGTCTGTTCTGTTTCATCAATAAACAAAATAACTTTAATCTCTTCAAGATTTTTTTTCATTAATTTTTTGAAAACAAATGCTATTGTTTTTGTAATTTTTTTTTTGTTTGGCATCGTTTTTTTTGAAATATTATAAGTTTTAATCACTTTTGCTTAGGTTTATTTAGTTTATTAATAACTATGTTACACCTGAATTTTTAACATGAATCTCTTAAGTATTTTATAATTTTTTTCTTTCGGAAACGACAGGGTTTAAAAATTGTAATTAGTCTAAATATAAGGGAGAATCAGTAAAACTCTAGGATGTTTTGATTGTCATCGGTGTATGATTTTAAATCGAAAAAAAGGAGGGAAGAAATGTACCCTGTATTGTATTACACCTCGCCATGTTTATTCTTTAAATACTGTGAACCTTTTTGTATATTTATGTGGCATTCCATAGAGCTAGCTGGGATAATAAGACCGTACATGCCTTTTGAGCTTTTTCCTATGGGGATTGATTAATTTCCAAAATGTTTGTTACAAAATCCAGTCGGCGCGTAACACAATATAGCTTATAAATTTTCCTTAGGCTGATATGTATATGTATGTATATCTTAAGCTTGGATTGGTTAATTTTAAACACATTTAATAAAGAAGTTTTCTGATATATTTTCAGTTTTAAATTTATTTTACAAAATTTTTTTTTTCAAATATTTTTTTACAAATTTACATTTATTTAATCCTTTCATATTCGTGCATTATATCTATAATGGGGCCATTAACTTTTTTAAGCACTTCCCTGTTCATAACAAAATCATTGTGATCAAACTTATAAACTAGATGCATTACACGATTTGGCAACAGAGAAGATAAACGTTTAATATCCATGATATCAGCATATGCATCAGTATCACTATACCACAAATGTAATTCGGCAGTGATGAGTCCAATGGAATAGTCGGGAGGTTTAGGTTGGCCATAAATTTTCTTATTTCTATTGGTACCAAAATCATATTGACGAAATGTGGCTGATTGATGTAACTGCATATAGTGTAACATTTGATTGGAAGAAAAACCAGAAGGGTGCGTTTCGGCGGCAAGGGAAAACGCAGTCTAGAAAAAAAGTAGGAAATTTGACATACATACATATGAAATAACTACTTATTTGTTATGCAAAAGAAATAAAACCTACCGCATTAGCACCGGTTGCTATGAACTTCATCAAAGAGAGTACTGTTTTGCATAAATTTAGATATTGTGATTCAGAATTACAGGAATTTAAAAGTAATTTCCTAAGAAAATTATTTTGCGAGAATACTTCTCGACACTCTAAAGCAGCAGTAAGCTTGTTGGCATGACCCAAAAAGGGGCCAAGGCTTCGATAAAACAAACTGTTAACATTATTTATAAAAACGGACGGACCCAACATATGAGCTGTTTTGATCTTTTCATTATACTCGGGTCGTGCAGAGAGTAAAACCAATAGTACAGTAGTTCCCTGAGAATGACCCACAAAATGTACGGCGTTTTCTCCTTGACCATTTGCCAACAAGGCATAATCTATTGAGGTAGCTAAATCAAAATAGCCTATTTCATGCCAACTGAAATTCCAAAAATCACGATGATTTGGTGAACGTGTTGTATGATTGCGGCCGTAAACATTGCCTCTGGAATTGCCTAGCCAAACATCAAAACCAGCATCAGCTAAAAGGAAAGCTAAACCATCATTCGGACCTAAAAGCATCCAGGTATCTGAAGAACTACCTAAACCATGAAATAATAACACAACGGGACGGTGTTTATTTGAATTTTGCAATTTATAAGAATAGGGTATGCGAAACATGGAGATAATATAACCGTCTTCAGTAACAACTTTATGAATTTCGACGGGATAACCATGTTGAGCAATACGATCAGCCTAAAAAGAAATTTTATTTTTAATTACGTACATACATATGTATTTTAATATACATCTCTAAAAACTTACCGTCGTCAACATCGGCTTTGATTTGATTTGAGCTTTGGAATGTTTTAAATATTTTAAAATACTTTCTTCATGCGCCCTAACATTTATAACCAATAAGACTAAAATAACTCCCAAGCAAATCCAGTACTTCATGGTTTTGCTGTTCTTTTACAACTGTATTTTAAATCAAAAAAATCTTATTTATAAAATTTTTTAAATTTTTTGTTAATAAATCTGTAAATGTGGCACCCATTTACCCACCCATTTTGACTAAAACCAGTTCTAAATAATCTTCTTAGATAAGCAATATTTTTATTGATCACTTGAGTTTGTAAAGTTGCGTTATTTGTCAATACAATGAGTTAGTAACTACAATCTATAGGTCTTGTATTATCAAACTGGTTTGTATTTTAACAAATAGTATTAACTAGAATTGAATTTTTCAAGATTAAACTAAATCTAACAGCTCAATATGTGTGTAATTTTTTTAAATGTGATTGTTTTCTCCCACTTTTAGGACGGTTGCTGTGCCCATTATTAAATGTTGTTATCAAAATACCTTAAATAGTGTAACTCAAATTTGGAATTCGTATAGTATTATTTTCAACGGCTAAAAGACTGATTGGAAAGCGCTGTAACAGATATCTGCATCGAGCTATTGGATCTATAAATAAAAAGGAAACAAAGAAAACAAGTAAGAGCGTTACATTTAATTGTGCCAAATCTTATATACCCTTTACCACGTGTTGGTATGTAATAGGAAATATATGTATGTACATGTCCAATAAGTAGTTAAAGTCATAGAAAACTTGATTTTTGTATGATATAAATTTTGTTCCGTATAGGTTTTTTGACTATATCTTTGCAGATTATGGACCAATCAGTCCAATTTTATCAAACATGTTTAAAGTATAATAATAAAATATTAATATTTTTATGCAAAAAAAAGGTGGTCGTATTTTTTTGCTTTTATCTCACCTGGTTATTGATGGATAACGCCAGTTTTTAATACCGTTTTACTGAAAATATTTTCATAAATTCATAAAATACAGGAAAAACGAACTTTATTAACAAAAAAATTATTATACCCTTCACTTAAGGTGATAAGGGTATTTATATTCTGAATCCTTATAGATAGGGAAGTCGATTTAGCCATGTCCGTCTGTCCTTCTGTGTATCTGTCCGTCTGTTGAAATCAACTTTTCTCAGCCCCCCGATGTCGTACGGACACGGTATTGGTATCAAACGATCAGATGCTTGCTATTGAAAATCACAAAAATCCGACAATTAACGAGATATAAGCAAAAAAAATTAAAAAAATTTTTTTTTTTTTACACAAAAATGATTATATTTGTGTGTAGGAAATGTTTTTTGAGAAATTTCACTAAAAAATTTTTTTTTTGAGATATAAGCAAAATAAAATTTTCGAGATATAAGCCTGGTATTCTGTTCAATATTTCACATCAAATTATGTCAAAATACATATAAAAAAAATTAACGAGACCCTTTTTATGAAAAATGTTGCAGATGTAGTACTCCGTTCATTTTGTGAAAAACATACGAAATGTATCTACAACATTTTTTATAAACATGTGAAATAACATAAACTATAGTTGTTTCATGTGGAATTTATGAGCCGTTTGCTTTAAAAATGGTGTAAGTGTATTTTGTTTTTAATTGAGATACATAAGGTTTTGCATTTGAATAACTTCAGTAACTGCATTACCTACGAAAATTTGTAATGACAAAAACAATAACAATTTTATTTATTTATATTAAAAAGTTCATAAATTGTATTCAATTTTATTTATAACTAATTTTTTGTCAAAATGAACTTACACCATTTTGATGCTTAACGGCTCATATTTGTTTTGTTTACAAATGAAAAACAATGTCGTATACTTTTGTGCAAGAAAATCGTCCAAATTATATAAAATCGCAGTAAAGACACCATTGTTGCTTGTCAAATTTTTCATGTAGAAATACCATTGTTGCTCAACAAATTTCAGAGTACTAGGCTATAGGCAAAAAAATTTCGAGATAAGTTATATTATATTATATTTATATTATTTTATTATTATATTATATATACATGCCTTGCAAGAAATTTAAAATAAAATTTTTTTTGAGATATAAACAAAAAATTTTTTTAGAGATATAGGCAAAAAAAGTTTTTTTTTACGTAAATACACGCAGTGAAGGGTATGTAAGATTTGGCACAGCCAAATATAGCGCGCTTACTTGTTTTTTATTAATGTTTAACAATAAACATAGAAACAACTTATACAGAAAACTATATTTGGGGTTAAGCTACAAATGAAGGCGCTGTAAAAATGTAATTAAACCAGTAGCTATCAGATACTGACATAAGGAGCTCCCTATGTTTGATGTGTTCACCTGTCAAACGGCTTCTACTATCGATGACACCTAAGAAGCCTGACAAATAAAATATTTAAGGGCGACTTCGGAAAGAACAGGCGTGAAATGCTGGACACATACAACTTCACATGGTTAAGAGTTTGTTAATAATGCGTTAAAAACATTATCCAGAAGATGTATGCAAAATAGAACAGCTAACGCCGAATGCAACTCAACATAAAAATATTCAACACTATTTATTTGCGCATAGAGTTTGATAGTTATCGATTGATATTAAATAATTAGTGTGAATGGTATATACATATAAAACTTTGGCTTTAACAATTATTTTTAGTTTGTCAATATGTTACTTAAGCAGTTGCGAGTTTGCTTTGCAAC
>NDXZ01010777.1:0-15251 GCA_003055125.1 Paykullia maculata
TAATATTTAGTGTTCTTTCAATGTAACAATCCATAAAACGTAAGGAAAATCATTACCAAAATCATTGTATTTAGAACTAGCGCTCTTACTTGTTTTTTAATAACGTCATTAAAAAGCAAAAAAAAAAGGAAATGTTTAAGGGTAAAGTTTCATTTATGTAAGTTGTCCAGAAAATGACTAGAAATGTATTAAAAAAAATTGTATTAAAACACAATTTAAAAAACTTGTATCAAACATTTTCTATAAAATGAAAACTTGTTGGAAATTTCCATAAGCAAATTGAAAATATTTGGAAAATTCCCTAAAAGTAGAAAACAATTGTGCAACCCTTTTTAAGAAATAAAGAAAAGTTTTTTTGTTCATTGCTTAAATGTGAAGGTTTCATTAGACCGACAAAAAATGTATATTCCAACAAAAAAAAAAATACAATTTTATGCCTAATAAACTTAATGTTAGAAGTTATATTTAGTAACCCTAAACCTTTAAACGACAATCAGTTAAAACCTTAAACATAATATAAAATGTTATTATTTCAATCTCAAAATTGAAGATTTCTTAAGGTTAATATCTTTGTAAGTCCCTAGAGACCAAATAGACACATACTTTTATCTCTATGACCTTAACAAAATAAACAAATAAATAAATTTTCAACGTTGACTTTACAAAAACTTGAAACTGTAAAACTAATAAAGAAAAGAAAAAACATTTATAAAAATGAAAACCTAAAACGGAAATTAGATTGAATACACCTTAATTAGAAAGCAGCTTCAATAAATAACACAAAGTGAATAGAAATAAAAAGGACATGCTGCTTACTCCAGCAGAAATTCCAAAGAGAAGAAAATACGAACAGTTGTAGGTCGCCTTAATAATAAACTTTTAGCCAGAGACTCCCAATCCCAATCAAAGTGCAAATTAAAAATTCCAATAAATTTTTTTTTCAAAGAAAAATTTTCCGTCAATTTTAATTTTTTAAAAATATTCTCAAAAAAATTCGTTCTCAAAACCTTAAAAATTTTTTTTAAAATTAAGAAAAAAATTATTTAATCAAGCTTAAGGTCTGTTTTTAATATAAAATTATCGTTTTTTTTATATTATATTTATATATTCAATATTTCGCCAATATTGAACAAATAAGCAGAAATAAGAAATAATTAAAACCAAATAAAACTATAAATTCCTGAAGATGCCACACAACGGTGTGACGAAATATTGAATATATAAATATAATATAAATAAAAACGATAATTTTATATTAAAAACAGACCTTAAGCTTGATTAAATAATTTGTGAAAAGAACATTAAAAAGGTCAAAAAACTAGAAAAATATATTAAGAAAAAAAACAAAAATTTTTAAAGTATTTTCCTTAAGTGTTGGTTCATATATTTTTTTGATTAAACATTTTTTTAAATCCTTTTGTTTTTAATACCAATTATTTATTTCGCCCGACATGGGCTTAGTTTAGTTCATTCTTTTTCGATTTTTAACTTTTTTAACAGGTCCAACCTAGGAAGCAAATATTTATGTTACTCTCCTTAAAGTTTGTAAATGGTATACTTTAAGTTCCAATTACATTTAGAATCAAAAAAATGGTTTCTTAATTCGACCTAAAGTATGTAGTTTGATTTTGAAAAAAACCCCTTTGCTTTGGCTTAAATTTTTTTCTATAAGAATTAGATTTAAAAACAATGTTATTTATTTCTCTTGCGATAGAAAGTTTTTTAATTAAATCTCTAGTTTAAGGAGTTTTAAAGAAAATTTTAGGACTCTCATAGAAAGTTAAAAAAAAAGCAGAAAAAAATCAGAAGTGTTGGTGTTTAAAAATACATTTACTTGTCCTGTTTTTATTTTGTAGCAAACTAAAGGAAGACAAATGTGTATTGATGTTAAATAATGTTAAAAAAAGAGATAATTTATATAACAATTGTTACGTTGCTAAGAAGATATGGACTTTGTTTCTACACACACACACACACACACAAACCCATCTAAACATTTACTTAGATGCGTTAACTACAGGCAAACAAATTGAAAATAATAATCTAATGCCAAAGTAAAAAAGGCAGGAAGAAGAAGTAAAAAAGAACGATTCTGATGACTAAAAAACTTTTACACATGTTTACTTTATCACGGTCACATACACACACCATCATTTACGAACACTCTACAAATACCTGCAGGTTTTTTTAAGGCAATAAAATAATTCTTGTCAAACTGTTTATTGCTTTGATTTCAGTTCATTTTTTTTAACCATTATGATCCATTTGATTTTAAATATAAGGCCAATCTCACTTTACAATACCTAAATAATACAGAGTGTAGTCAGTTGAAAAAGTTTTATTATTTTCTAGTATCCTCTTTGCTTATTTTTAAATATTATCCAGGATTACAGGTGTTTCAAGAATATATCACTTTACTGTTTCCAAATAATCTATCAAAAGAACGACTGATAAATATTGTTTTACAAGAGTCTATGTTGGCATTTGTAACTCAGTATATGTGTGGTAAAGCTTAGAAGAAAAAAAAGTTACCACACGCATGCACTACTACATTCACAACATTTACACAGCAGCTGCATCCCATTTTATACGGTTTTTTTTCCTTTCATTCTTTGTATTGTTTGTAATGTTTAATACTTGTATCCTGTTGAGCATAAAATGTTTTTTGTGTTCTTTTGTTAAATATTGCATGAATTTATTTTCTGTTGTTTAATTTTTAGATAAAAAAACGGGGACATAAATAAATAAAAATGTTCTTTAAATACACAAATTGTTATTAAAAAAACATTTTTGCATTGAATTTTCTATTTAATTTTTTGAATAGAAAAATATCCCATAAAGAGAAATTATGCTTAAGATTTCTAAAAATACAAACTTTTTAAACCATTTTGAATAACAAGAAAATTTTTTAAAAACTTTTGAAAATTTTTAAAAAAATAATTTAAGTCTGACATTTAAAAAAACTCCAAAATAAGTCACAAAATTTGTTGAAAATTTTATTTAAAAAAAACTTAAATATATTTTCCCTTTTTATTGCAAATTATCTTAAGTAAATTAAAACGTATTTAAGTTACATATTTTTTTTGTGACATTAAATGAAAAATGTATACATTTTTTCACAGATATTTTTAAAGAGAATTTTTAATAAATATTTTTTTTAAAAAACATTTTTCAGAAATTTTCATAAAAAATTTAAAAACATTTTTTGATAAGAAAAATTTGTAAAAAAAAATTATAAAACAAAAGAAAATTTAAAAAAATATGTTTTTGTCGAATTAAGAAGATAATACATAAATAAAAAATTTAGATTTTGCAAATTACCAATTTCTTAAAATTTTCCCTGTTTTACGTTCTGTCCAGGGTGGTTAATTTATTTTAAGCCGAAACTTGATCTTGTATCCCTTAATAATACGCAAACGAAAAATATTCTCGACATACATTTTTTGAAGTTGAAACTTTTAAAGGTAAAAAATATTGATTCCAATTGCTTAACGATTGCTAACTTATCGATACAGACTTAAGGTTTAACGTAGCCCCATAGACAAATATTGCACAACCCACCATTACTGAAATTATCAATTCATTAAATTATTCTTTTAATAAAGTCATGATGTCATCTAGTAAGAAACAAATGTTGTCGAGATCACAGACCTTCATTACAAGCCTAGACTTACATATATGTATACCATATCAAATCGTGCTTCTGTGTAAATATAATAGTAGCTCTTGAATCTTTTCGTCTTGCTCTTTACTTTACTTAATATTTATATTCATAATTTAATACCCAGAAAAAGGCTATCGTACTTTGTGCCTACGTAGTACTTCATAATAAATCACACCATATTAAAAATTAAAAACAAATTAATAAATGATTTCATCTCTTCTTTAAACATATAAAATATCTCTACAACTACTTTCTTTTATTTTGCTTAACATTATTTATGTTTAAAAACAAAAATTCCTTTTAAACAAATTGAATTAATTTTAACAAATTTTATCTAACAAATCTTTACAAACATTATTTTTATATATTCTGTTATTTTTGTTTCTTTTTTTCAAAAAAAAAAGTTGTTGCCAAAATCTGCAAAGACCATATTTTTCATTTATTCTTCTGCATTATTGTTTGTTAAACAACAGACATCTATTAAATTTTTTATCTAAAATAAATTAATTTCAAAAACGAACACAATCACTAACAAAATGTTACAAAAGCATGTGATAGAATTAGTGGGAGAGAGAAGAGAAGAGAGCGAGAGTAAACAAGTAAGGCATCAATAATCTAAAAATAGACTTTTGTTAAGAACAGATTAAGTTTATATTTTTTTTGAGCTGCCTAAATACAAACTAATTTTTCTCTTTTGGTATTTGATAAAGTGTAGGCGTTTTGTGTTACTCTTCGTTTGCTTTGTTTTTTTAATGTGTGCACAGATAGTAGTACATGCTTCAATTACAATTCCACAATTCAATTCAACTACGTTACGTCAAAGGAAGGAAAATAAGTATTTTCACACACAACGAAAAAGCGATAACGATTGCAAATTTGAAACTCAATACCAATTAACAGAATGACAATGAAATCAAGAAATCAAAAAAAAAACAACAACAAAATGTCAGAAGTAATATCTAAAGTAGCAGTAGTAGTAGTGGTAGAAGAAACTGAAGAAAAAGAAAAGATAGTACACAAATCACCGCCATTTACTCATACAAATTGCCTGGCACGTCCAGAACGACTAAAACGGCCTCCACCTACACCGGAACCAGCGGTGGTACTGCGTAATGCCCGATATGAGGGCAAAAATCCTGAACGATATACAGCACCTATATGACGTTTTGCAGGCACGGCATATTGTTGCTGATCCTCTTGCATCTCATCCTCCTCATGTAATGCATCGTTAAACAAATTATTGTCTACTGCTTTATTGAAGCTAAGAATATCGTCGTTAACTTGGGAAACTGGCATTGCTACTTCCTCATCAGTTTCGGGATTTTGTAATAGAGTAGCATGTTCTATGCCAAAGAGTTCAGGATCCTTGGAGGTATCTTTTGGTTTTTTTTTATTTAATATTTTTTTTATATATTTTTTTTTCGATTTTAATGTTGTTCGTCAGTGGTTTAGTATATATGTGGGTATATATAAATAATTTTTTGTTAAATTTTTTAGCATATACTTTAAGGCTTTATGTTATTTTTTTTATATACAAAATATATATATATATATGTCTTTTTTTATATAACTTTTATATATACATTCATTTAAAGCGTGACAAAGAAGAAAAAAAAAGATTTAACTCACCTAAAAATCTCTTTTGGGCCCGACCAAAATCATCCCAATCCATATCGGCGTAGGTGCCATAGTTCCAATAGTAAGCCAAGGGATCCATATAACTATTATATACGGCTGGCAAATAAACATCCTCTTCGCCACGCTTTTGCTGGACACCACCATGCACTGGTGATCCTTTCAGAGCCCCAATATTACGTTTCTCAGCGTTATTGTACATACGAGAATTGTAACGAGCCACTGAGGCTAAATTACGCTTGGGATCATTGCGATTACCCAACATTCCCAAACGAGCCATGGTTGCCAAGTTACGTTTGCCGTTTTGTGGCAATTGGAAATCTCTGGCCAAAGTGCCAATATTACGTTTGCCATATTCCAATAATTGGCCCGATCTGGCCAAGGCACCCACATTACGTTTGCCCTCAGAACGTTGATCACCATCGTCTAATATTTCGGGATCAGGTGTGGGTAATTGTCCGTTTTTGGCTAAAGTGGCTAGACTACGTTTAGGGGCTGATGCCACATTGTTATGCTGCAATAGACCCTGAGCTGCTAAAGCGGCCACTGAACGTTTATCTTCCTCCAAATAGTCCATGTCATTATTAAGACTCTGCTCTTCCCCCACTTCTAGTTGCCGTTCGCGTAAAATGTTGCGCAGCTGATTGCGTAGGGAAGCGGCCTAGTTTTTATATAAAATAAGTCTTACTTTTTTAAATGTCTTATTTAAATTTTACTAATTTTTAGTTAAATTATTATTTGTAATATATAAACAAATTAAATTCTTGAAACACAAATGACTCTCTTTACTGTGATCACATTGAAATCATTGTTTCCTCTGCAGTTAAAAGTTTTTAGTATTTTACTAAAATGCCTTTTCCACGATTGTTTATGACATCCTTTTCACTCTTCAGTGCATGTCTTAAAAACGAAAATGAAAATGTTTAAAAATATATACTTACGTGCATTTGGTATTGGGGACTTGGATACACCAATTGATTTATAATGGATTCCAATTCACATGGTGACACATTGGCAACATCATCTGTGGCTTTTACGGCGCGTGGATATTGTAGCTGTAAGAGGGAGTGGAAAAAATACTGAATATAAGTAAAAAAGCAATTTATAAAAACACAAAAATTTTCCATAACTTAGTAAGTGTTAAGTCAAACAAATATAAGCCTCAACACAAAAGAAATTTCAATAGAAATTGAAAATATAAAAAACCAAAAAAAAAAAAAAATTAATTGTTCAAGAAAATACACGACAACAAAACTGAATAATATTGTTGTTGTTGCCTACAGTATGATGTTATATGCTGTTGGCAACAAATACCATTTATGTTGTATATCTCCTCACAAACTAAGACAATTTAAGCACCAGAAGCAATATGCGAAAATAATTGTCAAAATGATAAAGAACTGTTAAGAAAATGACAAAAATCTAATTTAAAATTGTACACAAAACTGTTGTTTGTTCTTCTTCTTGTTAAGATCTAACAAATTTACTTAAGTTAATGAATTTTACTTGTATGACCAGAATTTTAAAATGTTTAAGTTTTTTACAAAAAACTTTTGCATACTGGAAGGATGTTGGCAAAAAATTCTATTGATAGTAAATTTTTATTATCATATTTAATTTATTTTTTTAATAATAAAGACTTTTTTTAATTAAAATCAATTTAGTTACAAGAACTTATGACTCTCAACATAATTTTCAATTATTATAAAAATTTTTTTCTTTAAAACTTGGGCTATTTGATATAAAAATTTTGTTTATGTTTTTCTTTTTTTATCTGTCTTCGAAGGTAGACCAAAAATTACTAACCATAAATACTTTATAAAACTTTAACCCATATTTTAAATATTTTAACAAACCACATATATCACAAAATAATAAAGATTTGCTTTTTAATATAATATAAAACGCATTTGCTTAGAAGTTTGCATGGAAAATTAAAGTAGAAAGATATAATCTGTAGTGAAATCTCTTAAAGCATTAAACATTTGAAACTATAAGGATTATTTCAATACTTAAGCTAAAAAGTATAGCATACTTTAGAGATATACTTGTATATATTTCTGTAGCATACAAAAATAAACTGCCCAAATTGACTTAAACAAAACTCAATGTATATATTGCTATTTGAATTTAAATGATTAAATTATTTTGTAAGATTTTTAATAAATTATAGTGCAATAACTTAAATTTTTTCAACTTTCCATATCATATAGAATAATAACGAAACTTTATTAAATATATTTTATTTTACTTGCAAAGCACGCTATGTTCCTTAATTAACAGAAGGGCCAAAAAAAAAATCATTAAAAAATTAATTTGCTTTTAAATATAAGAGCACTTTCCTGCAAAACGACGCACTTTGACGTAAACCGTTCTTACCTATCGTCACAAATTGAATTTAACTTTATTTCCTTTTCAAGCAATTAATTTATCCAGTTAAAAAAAACACATTTAACATCCTGCACATATTTTATATTACTTGCAGGCTTTGATAATTGCTTTAAATTTAGTAAAGCATACTTGTGGGCGTATTTTTAAATAATAATTGTTAAAACAACTAAAAGTGTTTATATAAAAAACACACAAACAATCACTCTATACAAATAGTTTATTTGCTAATATTTAAATGTCTAAAAATAAAATTTCTATGTCTCTTTTCTTTGCCTTAACACCCTAGCCACACCCCAATTAACTAAGCTCTTTTTGAGCAAAATTGTATATAATCAGCTTAATTTTATGCATACACATGATGTTGTTCTTCACTATTTTTTGTTTATTTTTTTTTATGCAGAATTTAATAAGCCTTTCAATGAACATTTAATAAATAGAAAGCAAAAAGTGTTATTACTTAGAGGCAGAGACAGGGAAGACCAAATAAAAGGGAAAAAATTACTTAAGGTAAGAAAACAATTTTCTTTATTTTACTACGAAGCAAACATCTTTTCTTTGACAATAAAATATGTTATGCAAAATATCATCAACGATAGAAATACATTAAGGTTTAACATTTTCTGTTGAAGAATACTTAAGTTAAAAATAGTTTTTTTCGTTTTCTTTAGAAAGCCAAAACACATGTTTGATTTGTTTTCTTCTTCTTGATTGCATATACTTATGTATGTATTATTCGAGCATACTTGCTGGCTGAGTATGCTGTAGATAAACAACAACCGACATTTAGGGATTTTCTTAAATGTTTCTGTTAGGACACGTATTTTATATAANNNAAAACTTCTAGCAGAAGTCATTGTCAACATTTATTTAGCTGTTGCTTATAGACCTCACAGTTTGATGTACATAGAAGGAGAATAGTAAGAGTCCTGCGGCTTGTAATGCTTCAAAGAATTTGAGTAAGATTAGAGAACGCTTAGTTAATTTTAAATTGTCCCTAATGCGTATTTATCGATGTTTATGTTTCAGTGAAGGAGGTAAATGGAATTGAGGGTTCGTTTTTTATCAATTGATATGTGTTTTGGAACTTATTTTTTTTTCTATTATGTATATGTATGTATTTGTTTTTCTGTTCTTTTAAATAAAGTTGTTTGCAGCAAAATCCTTAATAGTAAATAAATGTGGATTTCAATAAAAATAAAAAAATAAAGGAAAATTTAGAATGAAATGGACAAAATTCAAAAAAAATTAAAAAAAAAATTTTTAAATATTAAATAAAATTTATTTAAAAGAAGAAAACATATATACATATTAAAAAAAAATATGTTAAAGTCATTCTCAATAAGATATACATTTATTTAATTTTAAACATTTTCTATGGGACTGCCATTTTTAAACTTAATATTCACAGCCATTTTATTTGACTACTTTTTTTTCATCTTCTATAACTCTTACACACAAAGGCATTGAAAAGTATTTAATGGTTTTTTTTTCTGCATGCTTTTTACATATAAGTATTTAACATTTTAACAATGTTTAAGCGATAAAAGCTTTTCTTAAAATAAAAAAAAATTTGCATATAAAAAGGCGTATTTTCACAAAGCATATTTTATGGCAAAATAACTACAAATTTTTATTTTATTTTCTTATAAAGATTAAATTCTGACATTTTATTTAGAAGCGCAGTAATGTCTTTGAGGAATAAATTTTTAATATTTGTATTGACAAGTAACTTTTTCTTGTTTGATTTTCAAAATAGTTTTCACACAAAAATGCCCTAAAGATATGCCATAATTTGTGTGTAACTAAGAATCCAACAATATGATGTCCTTGAACTATGGGAGGCCTTTATTAAGCTACACACAAGCGGTACATATGTATGTCAATATATATAATTGATTTCTTTAGTTCTGTAACGCTTTAATTGTAAGACAGTTTTTCAAGCAAGAAAATTTTTTTTTTTTAGTTCTAAAGCAGAAATTACACTTAAAAGCATAAAAATACATACTTTTCGGAGCGCAAAAATATTTCGTTTGTAAATTTTGCGTTTTTAAGTATAAACCTTTTGGTTTTGATTCTGAATTTGAAGAAGGTAAAAAAAAAACTATTGGACTATTGTATGATTAGGCTGCTAATCAAATCCTATGTACGTTTACTATTACCAATGAAGAATTTTTAAATAAATCGAAGCTCTTAAAAACAAATTGTGTGTGAATTTTTTTTTTAAACCTTAGACAGTTCTTAAAATTAATTTTAAAAAATGTAGGCGTTTATTTTAAAATAAAAAAACATTTAATTCGATACCACTTTAAGTTTGTAGCAATCTTTATACATATCTAAAAGAAATAAAAGTCCATTAACATTATTTTTCTTAAGGTCCTTGAAGCTACTCATAGTTGTCACTTTATGTAAAAATTTGTTCTCTTTTTCCTTGGCTAAACATTTTTCTTAAGAGTTCTTTCTTACTTTTTCTTAAAGTAATACATAGAAAATTATTGTTTATTGAGGCTAAGTCTTTTCAAATAGATTATATTCACAGCTACATAAATTTCCTGAGGGCATGTTATAAATTTTGGATAAGTTCTAGTTTAATAATAATAAAATTACCCTAAAGTTGTGCCAAACATATTAAGTTTTACCAAAAATATGCTCATGAAAAGAAATTTAATATTTGATACCAATTACGTAGTATATAGCATGTGTTAATACAGATTTGTAGATTTTTTTTTTCTTAAATAATCAGATTACAAGTTATTAAAGGCTTAAAGTAAGTGAAGAAGAGATTTATTTAAAACAATGTGTCCTGAAAACATAACACTTTATTGCTTAAAAAATTACATATAAAGCTTAAAAGCAAAAGTGTTTGAATAAGTGCATAAATACACACACTATAAAACTACACAAAATACATTATTTTATATTTTTATAACAAGCATTTATAACCATTGTTTACAGTGTTATATTAAAAAAAACTTTTTAAGTATCCCCCTAAAGTATGCAACTACATAAAACTATTTCCTCTTACTGATAATCTGACAGCTAATGATTTTGTTATTACGACCGGGGAGCGGGGAAATTTGCTTAAACAATAAACACACATATTTATGGATAATAAAAGTACATGCAAGTATTTTATAAAAGTAAATAACTTAGTAATATGCTTGTCTTTTTGCCTGTCATGTATATATATTAACGTTTCTTTTTTTCTTTAGGAACCAGAACTAGAACATTTTAGTTTTCCATTCGCTGCAAAACTAAAACATTTTGTTTGCATGTAAGATTGTAGGTGAAAAATAGATTTTATTTTATAAAAAAATACAAAAATGTTTGAGAAAGAGATTTTATTTGTTAAGGATGTCAAATACACCTGTGGCAAAATATGTCGCATTTATTGTTTAACAAGTTCATCATCTCTTAAGAGCTCTGTAGAAGATTTCTAGTTTGTTATATCAATAATGCAAAGTACATCTTTAATTTTAAACAAACTACTAACTGTTAAGAAGAAATATATGTTTGGGAATTGAACTTTAACCCTTATTGAATTAATTAAGGGGGAAAAAATAAACATAAATTGTAAAACTTTTATTGAACACTGTGTTACTTGTGCATTATAATTATCTATGGAATATCTAATTAAGCTTAAGCCTATTTAAATATTTTAATATCAACGATGTCCTAAAATTTACAACATTTTTGATATGGAGAACCAATAATTTTTGTATAACAATTCTATTAGCCTCCCTAAAACATTTGCATACAAATTGTGACAAATTTAAGTTTAGGAAAATATGCAACTTTAACCACATGTCAAAGGATTCTCAAAAAGGAGATGTTAATTTCTAATGAAAATTTCTTATGTCCTTATGTCTATATATAAACTAACTTGGTAAAGTAATCTCTATATTTTTCCATCATAATTTCCAGATAAAACTTGTAGAATATAATAAGTTAAAGCATTTCAACTAAATTTAAATGAATTTAAAGGAAATTTAGTAATTTTTTTTATTTACACAAAATTTTTAGTTTGCAGCCTTTTAAAAAGGGGTTTCTTTAAACAGGCAAATGAATTGTTGTCTATTTAAAAGGTGAAATAAAAATCTCTAAATAACTTAAGCCACATCAAGGCTTTATTTAATTTAATTCTTAAAGCGTAACTTGACTTCTTGAAATGTATCTAAATTTAATTCATACCCCGGAGATATTATTAAAGGTAACACAAAAAACATTTTTTACAATATAAAATACCTTTAATTTTTAAGGTAAAAGGTTCATGGTTTATGGTATGTAAACAAAATCATCAATTTTAAAGGATTGTGAGCAATTATTTGCAACAAGTGCTACTCGCTTGTAGAACTTGTTTGCTATAAACTTATGGGTTTTTTTACATGTCCATTAAAATTTTTATTTGAAGAAGTTTTCAATTTTTATATTTAAACAAACTATGTCCTCTAAGTAGCTGTCTAGTTAAAGGGACTCACCAAAAAATTGTCGTTTTTGCTATACTTCTACTTATTAGTAAGATGCTTGTTTTTCGTTTGCAAGACGAGTATTCACAATAATCAGTTAATATACTTGTTTATAAGCCTTTTCGATAGGAAAATTGTTAAAGCCATGTCCATGTCTCTCTGAATTTGCTTAACACACATATGACTTTTTAACCTTAACAGTTCTTGTTAGTAAAAATTATATAATGAAACACTACTACTAGTTCTTGTTTTGTTTTCTAAACATATGTACAAGCAAATAACAGTTCAAAGCTTAAAGCATACCATAAGGGGTGAAAATACATTCATCTTCCAAGAATTAGCACCAGGTCATAATAAATTGTTTGGCATTTCTCTTTAAAAAAAAAATCAGAAAAGATTTGTTAAATAAAAAATTTTGCAAAAAAGAAAAAAAAACAATAAAAAAAGGATAAAATTGCACATTCTTAGTGACATGTAAAAAGGTAAAGGTATTTAAAGCAATAACCAAGAATTTCGATTCAAAAGGGTAATATGTTACACCTAAATCACACATCATATGCAGCAAACTAAAAAAACACTGATGTGTAAAGGTCTAATAATAAATGCTTTATAGCTTAGCCCATGGGTTTTGTACAGAATACAACAACAACAATTACAAAATATAGGAATTTTTTAATTTAAGATATTTTTACTTGATTTGAAAGTAAGAAAAATCGTCACTTTTAAAGCTTTAACTAAAAACTAATAAAAAAGTCACTTAAATTCACTGACATTTTATTAATAAAATGTTAAGTTATATAAATGCAAAAAAAAACTTAACTTCAATAGTTATTTTTTCTTAATAAAATTAAAATGTCCATACGTAAATAAGAAGTTGTTTATTGCTTTTAAGACTCTAATAACATTTTTTAGAAAATATATTTTTTTTTTCTAAAATTTGTTTCCATAATAACAATAAATATTGCTGTAATATATGTTTCACGAAATACGCCTCTTTGCATGTTAATTTTAATTAAATTAAACGAATCAAAGGAGCACTGAAACATTGTTAATAAAATAATTTGTATATTTAAGTGAAACAAATTTGTAAATATATAGAATGTAAAACCTCAAACATAATCTGAGTAAGGCCAAACAGTTGTTGGCAATTTCTACATAAAATTCTTAAAAAATTCCGTTTTTCTATAGAAACTGTTGAAGGAATTTAAATATCAAAAATATCAAATATCAAAAATTTTAAATTATATCATGAAACAGTTTTTTTTTTAATAACAATAATGTTAAAAAAATATTTCCTTTAGTCGGTTAAGACTTGCAAATAAGAAAATAATGTTAATGTTTTTCCTTCACAAAAAAAAAGTTTTTTTTGTTTAAATAAAAAAAATATTTTTATATGAAAAAATATTTTTATGGCGTCACCAGTACAAATGCAGTTTTTATTTGTTGCTTAATTTTTATTCTCAAGAACTTATAAAGAAATGTTGTTTCTAAAGAGTTTTCAATAGAATATGTTAAATAAAATATTGTTGACAAATATTTCTTTTATAGGTTTTTTTTTTGTTTTAAGAAAAATGTCACATAAATTTTTTGTTTATTGAAAATATTCGATTAATATTTTCTGCTTATAAAATTAATTTGATTTGATTTAAAAAAAAAAAATTTTTTTTTAATTATCTGAATAATTTATTTTTTTCTTTAGAAAATTTTACAGAAATTGGATATTATTTGTTTATTTTTTTTAAATGGAATTTATTTTATTGCAAAGAAAACTCACTTTTATTAACATTTTTTTTTTTTAATTTCAATATTTTGTTGGAATGGGAAATACACAATTAATTTTTTAAAAACAGTTTTTATAAATATTTAATTAAAACAATTTTTTGATATATGTACATACATACACACATGTATTTGTTTTTAGAAAATTTTAATATTACTTTACATAGAGTAAGGGTGGATTCACCCACTTGTTTCGGAAAAAATATTCCGGACAACATTTTTTTTACTAAGAGTTTTCTGCAGCAAGATTCACTCCTTTTGAAAAATTTTTCCGGAAAAACAAAGCTACCGCATGAAATTCATACATATGTACATACGTAAGCACGGCATATTACATTTGAATTTATTTTATATTTTGCTACCCAATTTGGTAAAAATAAAAATTTTCTATTACAAACAATTTTTTGATAAATTTTTTCTCATATTTGTAAATTGGGAAACAATTTGTTTAATATATTATTTTTATATATTTTTCTTTAACTAACATACATACATACATACAACACAAATACAGCCACAAATAACTTAAAAATTATTTCAAGGCTAAAACAATTTATTTCCAATTTTCCTTATATTAATATCACAGAAAATTTGTTTTCAAGCTCACGTTATTGTTTGCTAATAATATCATTAATCATATTTGTGTTTATCACACACACTCACACACAAATTTTTCCCCAAATAAATTTGCTCAATAAACAAGTCTATTTTAAACAAAAAAAAACACTTGAAATATATATGTATGAATGTATAAAACCCCAAAGCCTTTAAATATGACATTAAAGCCAATTAAAATATGGTTGTGTAAACTATTACAAAAAAAACAAATAAAATATAATTTTGTGAATTAAAATAAGTAATTTTCCATTAAAGTAAATGCTTTTTTATTTGGTGATGCATAAAACTGTAAGGGTCGAAAAGGATATGACGACTAAAGTTATTATTAAAATTTTAAGAGTTAAACTTTTATTAAGCAGAAGAGTAATTGTTGATAATTGTTTTAATCCTATATAAAACATAAAATAAATAAATTACCGTAAAGTAATTGTTTTAAAAAGTCTGTCTGTTAGAAAAATATAACGGAAGCAAAGTAGTTTATCACCCATTTTATAGTTCTTTATCAAAAATTTTGACGACTTAAGGGAATCTAAATATATATATATTTTTTTTTTAATTGGAGGAAATATGTTTTTCAACATTTTCAAGATTTTGTTTTAACTAAAAATCAAAATTAATGCAGCCAAAACTATACAATGAATTCTGTGACAAACTTATCATCATATTTTATAGTTAATCACTTGGGGATTGTGTTAAAGAAA
>NDXZ01010781.1:0-12073 GCA_003055125.1 Paykullia maculata
TCTAACTTTGGTTTTGTTTAAGTTTACTTGACTAAATACTCCTTCTACATTTGCTGAAGAATGCGGTAAGACTAAAGTTTTTGTGATTAATTTAGTTAAAGTAGAAACAAAGCACTTGAATCTCTTTTTTTCATTTCCGAAATCTTTTGCCAAAGTTCTAAAAGTTCTATATAAGTATCACAGAAATTTTTTGCCCTTAATCACAATTAAAGTTGTATAAAAATGATGTCAACTTAATGTTATTTTGAAATCGTCACTTTGAAGGTATAAATCGTCCAGTCGTCATAATGCTATTTTTGGCACCCAAAATCGTCAAAATGACCATAAATCGTCAAATCTGGCAGGTATGCACATAAGGCGGATGCTATTTTATTTTTTTCACGTGTGCTTACCCAGCGAACCAAAGTGTTTATTTTTGATATAATTAACACTTTCGAAATTTATTTGCTTTTTGCGAATTACTTATTCTACTGATACGCAAAATTAAATAATACACATATTTATATAATTAATTTTTTGCAAAATTTTATCAAATATATGTTTATTAAATTTTTCATCAGAAATGGTCATTCATTTTTCTCCTTCTATTGAATCAAACCATATGTAAATGTAATTTAAACATTTTTTTTAAAGTTCTAATGTATTAAATTTTACCTTAAGAAATATAATAAAGAATCATATTTCAAACGGTTGATTCTGTGTTTGCTGGGAAGCTCTCGCCAATACATTCACAATTTTAGCTTTGGCGACCACTGGACTATGGTTTCAACGACCACTTTCTTTGGCCAAAATTCGATTTATAAAAAGTGGTCGCATTTACATAATATTTGGTTCTAATTGTTGTTAAGTGACTAGAGATAAAAATGCAACCCATCCCGGTTTTCCATCGGTGGTACCTGCGCGTTTGTATTAGTCGGAACTTGATCATTGTTTAAACTGCACGAATCCTTGGGTATTCCTAAGCGTGAAGCCATCCGACGAAAAATTTTAAATTTTCGTAGCCACTGATTTTTTTTAAATGTTGTCATGGAAATGGATAAAGGAGAAAGATACAAATATTTTTAGAACGTTTTTCTGCATTTTCTGTTGATAGGCTATTATTTTTTTACATATGAAAAGATAGTTTAAAATGTTTAAAATTTCTAGCATTAGTTTATGTTTGAAAATCGTTTTTTGTGCTTCCATGAAAAGCAACGGTTTATTTGAATGGGTGTGGCACTGCCCACTTTTTTTCATAATATTGTTTTTTCACTAAAACTTAATGTGTGTGTCGAATTTCATAAGATTCGGTTGAGTGGAAGTCCATGAAAAGCAACGGTTTATTTGAATGGGCGTGCCACCGCCCACTTTTTTTGCATTTTTTTAAGCCGTCACAGGTAACAAATGTTTCTACAAAGTTTCATAAGAATTAGTAAAACCATTCGCCCTAAAATAATTTTGGCCAAAGAAAGTGGTCGTTGAAATCAAAGTGCACTGATATAGATATGTACATACATTGGGTGTAAGTATGAAATCAAAACTATTGTTTTTGTTCTTTCACCTTTAGTGAGGTTTTTTCTATTGACGATATCGTAGCGACGACATGTTGCTGTGCTTTTAAATCGAACATAGACATTGCTATAGCATACAACACTGTACGATACCAAAGCAAATAAAAATGTTTTCAACAGATGCTGGTGATTTTCAAATCAGAAGCGATAGCAAGAGATTAGTTTTTAAAAAAGAAGCTATTGCTATTGTTTTCGTTTTGCAATATTAAAATCCGATAGCAAAAAAAAACTACTGATATGAAAAAATGAAATGGATTTTAAACCCTGAAATAAAGAGCCAGTGCATTAAAAAAAAAACAAAAAACCATTTAAAAACTGTCGTGGTGTAAATAATTTTTAATAAAAAAAAAATTTTTCGTTGGACAATAAAAACAAAGTAAAATTTTACCGCAAATTTATATACAAAAATAAAAGTGTAAAATTTTCTGCACACCAAATTTTTTGTCGCTCGGTATATACCGCAAAACAGAAACACTTTACGTTAACATTTGTTGGTAGAAGTTTTTTCGTCGGTTACAGTGCGCGAAAAAAAAAACAGTCTTTATTTTTTATAAAAATTCTATGATGCCTTTGGAAGAGGTTAAACAACAACGGGCTAATGCAAAGAAAAGTATAACCCGCATCAACAATTAAATTGAAGCCAATGGAAGAGGTGAAGTTAAGACACTTTCGTCAGCCGAATTAAAATGCCAATTGGGGATTTTGGAGTCATATATTAAGCAGATATTAACATATCAAACTCAAATTAAAAAGTATGATCCAGATGATAACTGTAGGCCCGAAATTGAAGATTTGTACATCGCAGCAAAAATGAATATACAAGTACAACTTGGTGAGGATGTTCATAATACAACAACGTCTCAGTCTACGATTTGTTTCCCTGTTTCCAACCATAATTGCCCACATTTAGTGGTAAGTACAGTGAGTATAAAAATTTTACTACGTCGTTTAACCAAGTTATTGATCGTGAGTTCGGCCTATTGAATATTGAAAAATTCAACCATTTGCTGAACTGCCTTCAAGGCCAAGCACTAGAAACATTCAAGGCATTCCAGATTACAAATGAAATTTACCCGAAGGCTATTGAAAGGCTAAAAATGCGTTACGACAATAGCTCACTGATTTTTATGGAAAATATTACTTCTCTTTTTGAACTTCCAGCCATGTCCAAATACAATTGTGCACATGAACGTAGTCTTGTCGATAATGTTTCTGTGTCTTTATAGCTTTCTATTGTCTCTTGGTTCACATAGTGATATTGCCAACTCGTTGTTAATTTATATAGTGATGGAAAAAGTTAATGATGAAACCAGAAGAAAGTGGAAAGACTCTTTGGATTTTACCAAATTGCCATAATGGGATGATTGCCCCAAAGTTCTTGAGAGACGCTGCCAATTTTTGGAATCGGTTGACACCAGCCATTCTTCTGGGGCTCGACGTTAGTCTGAGCAGCAACAGTCTGGTAAGTCCAAGCATAAAAATTCAAAACCTGGGGGCAAATTACGGCATTCGATATCAATCGAAAATAAAAAATTCTAATTAGAATTCCTATACCAAATGTCTAAATTGCTTGTCTAAAGGGCATCCAGTAAACAACTGTTCCTCCTCATTCAAGTGCAAATTTTGTACCATAGTTTGCTTCATCAGTCTCAGCCAGCTTCTACCTCAACCATTTATTTCTCGTGTTGCCTTGAATAAAACTCCTGCCTCGGTCCATACTCATATTGAAAAATCTTCACCGGAACAGATATTGCTTGCTACTGCCATGGTTCATGTACGTGACGCTGGTGGTTGTTATTAATTGGGACGCGCTTTGCTAGATTCTTGCTCTCAATTAATTTTCATTACTGATGAATTTTCTCCAAAATTACATCTGCCTCGTAAAAAACAAACTACTGAAATTGATGCAATGAAACTACTTATAGTAGAAGCAAATAGAGGTCGTCAACAAATGTTAAATCTCGATTCACTGATTTTGAAGTACCCCTTTCGTTTTGTATTACTTCTCATATTTCATATCAACCAGATTCTGAATTAGATGTGTCATCATGGAATTTACCTTCCAATACCCAACTTGCTGATAAAAACTTTTTCAAGTCGAAACGAATCGACCTTCTCATTGGTAGAGAAACCTTTTTTGGTATATTGTCAGTTGGTCAAATTAAACTTGGTCCTAATTTGCCTTAGTTACACAAAACTCTTTTTGGATGGATTGTTGCAGGTCGATACTTATCAAAGCAGCCCAAAGGCTCTTATTGTTCGTGTATGCTCTCGGTAGAAGAGAAAGTGGATCTAAAATTACAACGCTTGTGGGAAATTGAAGAAATTCAGTTTGGCTCAAATGTTTTGACTCCAGAACAATCTGATTGTGAAACATTTTTCAATAATATCGTACATCGTGAATCTTCAGGTAGAATTGTTGTTAAATTGCCCTTTAAAGAACCAGCTGATACTTCAGGTCTCTCACGAAATATGGCTCTGAAAAGATTTTATTCTCAAGAGAGACGATTTGCTCTTGACAGCAATCTTAAATTAAAATATGTCAGTTTTATGAAAGAGTATGAAGATCTCGGACATATAAGTCTAGTTCGTACCCCCCGTTTAAATGAGCCTCACTACTTCATCCCCCACCACTGTGTACTTAAACCAAATAGTACTTCAACAAAATTAAGAGTCGTCTTCGATGCCTCATGTCCTTCATCATCCCGGAAGTCGCTCAATGATATTCTTATGGTCGGTCCAACAATTGAAGATAAGCTCTACAATTTCTTACTTCGTTTTCGTCTTCCTTGATACGCTATTACCGCTGATATTGTTAAAATGTATAGACAGGTCCTTATTGACACTCAGGACAGAAAATATCAGTACATCTCGTGACGAAACTCTAAGGAAGAAGAGATACGAACACATCAGTGTAATACGGTCACCTATGGAATGTCAGCTGCACCCTATCTTGCCATAAAAGTCGTCACTATGAACAAATCACAAAAAAAACAGTTTTGTCTCTCTCGTCATCAGTTTTAGACCAGCTGGTTCTATTAGCTCCAATTATTATAAAAGCCAAAATCATCATGCAAGAGTTGTGGATTGTCAAAGTCGACTGAAACGAATCTATACCTCAAGAACTACATTCAACATTTGAACATTTTGTCGCAGATCTCAGGTTGTTAACTTTGCTTCATATTCCTCGTTTTTGTCTCGCTGCTAAACCCGAATCAGTTCAACTTCATGGTTTTTGTGACTCGTCAATTCGCGCGTATAAGTGTTGTTTTTACTTTCAAGTTAAGGATATTTCTAAAAATGTTTCTGTTCGGCTATTTACTGCTAAATCAAAAGTTGCCCCTACAAAAAGAAAATCGTTGCCGAAACTTGAACTGTGTGGTGCACTACTCTTGGCAAAGTTATTCTTCAAAATCAAAAATCTTTTCGCAATACCAAATCTTCAAGTCATTCTATAGACAGATTCTCAAATTGTTCTTCATTGGCTACAGCAACATTCGTCTACATTATCCTCTTTTGTTGGTAACAGAGTATCAGATATTCAGAAACTCACTAATGGTTGTAGTTGGCGTCATGTCCCAACACAGTTTAATCCTGCAGATATCGTTTCTAGTGGTTCAACTGTAAAAGAACTCGCTTCATCAATTTGGTTTACTGGACCAGAATTTTTCCCTTTTCATCCTGTCAAATGGCCTCCTAATAAAATGGATAATCCCTCTGAAGAGAATAAACAAGAAGTCGAAAAAGAAAAACGTAAAACTTTACTTTGTCTTGAGGAAAATTCTAATTACATACTGGATTCAATAAAGAAATACAGCTCTTACTTGAAAATTATTAGAATGGTCGCTTTTATGCTTCGTTTTGCTCAAAATCAAAAATCTAATATTTTTAATTCTTATTCGTTACAGCCCCAGGAATTAGAAAATGCCTTAGTTCGAATTGTTTTTAACATCCAGAAACAACATTTTCAAGATGATATAAGCCGAGCTCTCAAGCAAAAAGATCCCCAAGGTGCTTTCAAGTGTCCCCTTCCTTGATTCATCAAATGGCTTCAACTTGCTCAAAGTAGGCGGTCGATTGGAATTCGCAGCAATTTCTGAAGGTCAAAAGCACCCTATAATCTTGCCTAGTAAAAATGACTTAGTCAACTGTTATGTCCGCTACCTGCACATCAGTAACTACCAATGCTGGTCCTTAGGCCTTAACTTCGCTCATACGCCAAAGATTTTAGATCATCACGCAAGAAATTTGTGTCGTCGTATTGTGAATTCGTTCCCACAATGCATTCGTTTTCGCCCCAAGTTGCTACAACAAATGATGGGAAATTTGCCTGTAGAGCGTCTTAACCATTCAAGACCATTTGCCAGATGTGCTGTTGAGTTTTGTGGTCCGGTAAACACCTATCTAAGAATCAGAGGGGAAGTTCCGTACAAAACGTACATTGCTGTTTTTTTTTGTCTCGCAACCTAAGATGTTCACATTGAAGTAGGTTCAGACTTGTCAACGGATGCTTTTATTGCCGCTCTGAAAAAGATGGTTGGACGAAGAGGTCTGCCCACAGACATATTCTGTGATAATGCCACCAATTTTGTTGGTGCAAACTCTAAGTTATCTCAACTAAAGTCGTTCCTTTTTGATCCAAAAAATTCAAATTTATTATTATTGATTATTGCTCAAATCAATTTATTAATTTTCGCTTTATTCCCCCTAAAGCATCAATTTTGGCGGATTGTGGGAGGCGGCCTTAAAATCAGCCGAAGGTCATTTAACTAAAACCCTGGTCAACGCAAGGCTCACATACGAGGAGCTTTCAACTGGCGTTACTAATGGTTCGATTGTTATTATTCAAGAGGATAATCTACCCCCACAGCACTCGCTCATGGGTAAAATCATCAATTTTTTAGGTGGTTGAGATGATCGTGTCAGAGTTGTCGACATTAAAACGACAAAGGTAGTTATACGTCGCCCTATCCATAGACTGGCTTCACTACCTTCTTCTTGAAAGTGTCCTTTGAATGGGGCCGGCATGTTAGGTCACCGCATAACATATCCTTCAATTATTTTATTTGTTACTATTAATTATTTTCATTTTTAATACAATTTTGATTTACTTAATTTTTGCCCTCTGCAACCATTGTAATTTGTTACAAATTTTGCCTACACTAACCACTGTACGTTATTTTGGTAATTAACCGTTAGTTTTTATTATTTGTTTCTCTTGTAAATTCTTATAACTAATTTGTATGTAACTTTGTTGTTGTTAAAAAGAATTCACTATATTTTGATTTTGACTTCCCTATCTATAAGGATTCAGAATATATATACTTTATAGTGTCGCAAATGAATATTGTAGAAATTACAAACGGAATGACAAAATTATATATACCCGTATCACCTTAGGTGAAGGGTATAACAAGTAAGAGCGCTATATTTGGCTGTGCCAAATTTTATATACCCTTCACTACGTGTATTTACTTGGGTTTGGGATTTCCCGGACTTTTTAACTTCCCGGGAAACGGGAATAAAAAAATCGTGTTCCCGGGAATGCCCGGGAAGAATATATTATTTTAAATAATTTATATTAAATTACTTAAAACTCTTGAAATAGTTAAGAATTCATTATTTTATTAAAGTGTATTATGTTGTTAATAAAAACAACAACAAAAACAAACAAATTCAAATACAATTAAAAAACAAATGAAACTAAAAATCGGAAAATATAAAGTAGTTTAAAATTGGCTTATATGGCTTATTTCATTTAAAATCAACCAACAAAATGACGATTTTTGACCTTCACCCTTTTGAATTTAATCAAATTTGGTTATGTTAAGTTATTCCTAGAATTGAAATTTTAAAAAATTGACAAAAATGTACTAAAGTAGATTTACAAAATCATAAATATATTTTGATCAATATAAACTACGTTATTTATGTTGATCTTATTTAACAGGCAATAAAATTTCCCTTTAAATAGTGTGTAAAACTTATTTTTCTTAAAAAGAAAAATTAACTAAATTTCGCGATTTTTATTTCGCGGACATTTATTTCAGAAAGATGTATTTTTAAAATTCTTAAAAAATTCCGTGTTAATGATGAACCCCTTATTTTTTTTTTTTTGTTCTAAGTGTCATGTTGGGATTTGAAAGGGTTTCGAAGTTATAATAGAAAATATTACACAACAAAAAATTATGTGCATACATAATACTACTTTACAAAACTTAAGTTTTTGCTTGTTTCTGGGCAAATTATAATTATAAAAATATAATATTTTTATCAGCTCTAGTTTTCGAGACATAGCTTTTGTCAGAAATGAAGGCAGTTGCATGACTTATGTTAGCATAACTCGGGAATTCCTTGTCCTATGCAGTAAGATAAAAAATCCAAAAAAAATATCTTAAATATATGCTTACATTGTTAATAAATTTGCTCAGTAGTTTTAGAGATATCGTGAAACTTGTGCGAAAAAAATATTTTTCATACAAAATTTTTTTTAAAAAAATTCGCAAAAAACAAAATACAACAAAGAAATACTTTTTTGCCCAGAACAATTTTTATAATATACGCAATTAATGACAGTTAAAATTTGTCCGGTAGCAAGCAACAACTTAAATTTTGTAAAGTAGTGTAATGTATGTACACACTTTTTTTAAAATAAAATCTAAAATTAAAACATTTTTTTTATGTTGTGTAATATTTTTCAAATAAAGTATTTTTACAAAAATGATTAATTAAAATTTAAAAAATGTACTTACAAACTCTGCATCACTTTTAAAAATTATTAGGATTTAGATACGATGTTGAATATAAAAAAGAACAACGTAAATTATAAATATAAATTATATAAATAGAATATTTTTATCACCTCTTGTTTTCGAGGTATATACGTAAGTTGTAGGTATAAAATCACAAAGCATTTAATTAAACAATTTATTCACTTAATAATCAAAAAGCGGTAATAATGTTCAAAACATTCATCTTTTTAATTTTTAGTTTTCAAGTTAGTTAGTTTAATTAGATATGTAAATTTCTAAATACATATACCGGACTTTTTTAATTTCCCGTTTTCCCGGCAATTTAGGTAAAATTTTCCCGGGAATAGAAGTACAATCATTCCCGGGAATTTTCGTTTCCCAAACTCTAGTATTTACGTTAAAAAAAAATTAATTTTTTGCCGATATCTCAAAAAAAATTTTTTTTCTTATATCTCGAAATTTTTTTTTATTTCTCAAAAGGCATGTCTAGTTTCTGATTGTTTGATACCAATAACGCGTCCGTAAAACATCGGGGGCTGAGAAAACTTGATTTCAACAGACGGTGGTCGTCTTTTTTGGCTTATATCTCGGTCGGTTATTAAGCGATTTTACTGGTTTTCAATAGCAAACATATCAGGAGAATTTCTGATTGTTTAATACTAATAACGCGTCCGTACAACATCGGAGTGCTGAGAAAACTTGATTTCAACAGACGGACATGGCTCAATCGGTTTCCCTATCTATAAGGATTCAGAATATATATACTTTATGGGGTCGCAAATGAATATTGTAGAAATTACAAACGGAATGACAAACTTATATGTATATACCCTTGTCACCTCTGGTGAAGGGTATAACAATATTCAATTATATGAAATTAAGGGAATAAACGAAATAAATATAAAATTTCTATGTTTCTTTCATTTATCAACACTTTGCTATGACTTTAATGAAAAAATGCAAAATAAAATTTAAATATATATAAAAATCTACAGAATATTATAATAGATTATATCTAATAAATAATAATGTTAATATATATTGTTATCATAAAAATAAAAAGACATATATTTATGTATAAAAGGAATGTAATTAATATCATTAAGAAATTATTTAAATTTATTTATTTAAATATAATAAAATAAACAAAATAAAAAATTTTAAAAAAGAAAATTCAAAATAAAATATTGTTTTATTTATATATTGCTTTGTTTTAGATAAGTAAGTTAAATTTTTTTAACAAAAATATCCGCAATTGATTTTTATGAATTTTTTATTGAGTTTCATGAACTTGTGGTTATACCTATACATTTATTTATTTCAAAGGGATAATAATAGGTTTTTATTTACATCTCTTTATACAACAAAATTTTTGGTTTTATGATGTTTTATTTATAAACATTGATTTTTATGACTTTTTAGGTTTCTTGTACTTGAAAAGTGTCAAATATACAATAGTTAAGGGTATATGTGTATACTTTTGGAAAAGCATATTAATTAGTTAAAGTGATTGTTAATAATGCTATAAAACTTAAAACTAACCATGCAACCGATCATCAAAACCGTTTTATAGCCACCAAGAGTTAATAAAAAACACAAAATTAATTATATTATTTTATTTATTTGTTTATTGCTTTATTTTAAATTAGTTAAAAATTTTAAACATAGATGTTCACAATTAAAGACGTTAGTTTTTTGATATCTTTTATAGTTATATTTAATATTATTTCCTAATATTTTAATACTTCTAAAGGAGGTTGAAGATTACCAAAACTATCAAAGTACTCTATAAGTAGTTGCAAAATAGCGGTTCTGCAGGCAGAACCGCTATTCATTTTTCTCGATGCCACACCGACTGACATTGGTACCCTACACTACAAAGCTAGTGGTGAATATATATACAGAGTTGCCACCTTTTTGGAGAAGTTGTGCTCATTAAACAGTGTTGCATACTTTTAGGAGAATTTATAGTGGTGGGTGCCTTAGCTAAGTGGTGAATATAAAGTTTTGGGCGTGGTCTACGTATGTGTAGGGTGTGTGTCTGTGTATGTGTGTGTGTCTGTGGATGTGTTTGTATGTGTATATGTCTGTTTATGTGTGTGTGTGTGCAAGATAAGACCATGCGTATGTCTGTCAACATATGATTTTGGGGAGGTGGTTTGTGTGTATGTCTAAAAATATATTAATGGATATACAAATGTATGTTGATAAGCGGGGTTCAATGACCTGTGGGAAGATACTTGAAAACTTTATATATTGATATATAGCAAAGACTTCTATATTAGTTTAGTTTATAGCAAGAGTAAACAGTTTTATACTTAAAAACTGTAAATATATTAATGAATGAGTCACATGCCTTAGAAGTTATTATGAAATAAGTATGCTGTACTCTTATTAATGTGATATATTCATAAAATGTGTATATGAAATTTAGTGAAAATGTTAAGATTATATACTACCATCCCTGAGTCGAAAAATTTTTGTAAAATATGTTGAATACTTTAGCATATATTTGTAATGTTGACAAGCTAATAGGTTTTGAGTTTTAGCTCACTGATGTTGATGGTGTGTGTTGTCAAAATATGTGTGTGTATGGCTTTCTGCAGATCTGTGTGTATAAGTCTCTCTGTCTGTATATGTCTGTCTATCTGCATATGGCTGTGTGGGCCTAATTATATGTATATAGCTGTGTGGGTCTGTCTTTAAATATGGCTGTATGCGACTGTGTTTTCAATAAGATCATGTGAGTATACAATAGAGTTTTGAGGGTGGTTTATTATGTGTATGTATGTCTATATTTTTATAGGTTTTCTATAAGTAAATTAATATTTTTTATAGATACGAATGTATTTTGATAAGCAGAGTTCGATGACCTGTGGCTACATACTTGAAAACTATAAATATTATATTCTTTTTCTCTCTCTCTATCTTTTTCTTTCTCTTTCTCTCTGTTTCTTTCTGTCTTATTTATATTCCTTATCAGTTGTTGTGAACAAAAAAAACAAAAAAAAATTTTTTATATTGAATAGAATTCTAATAGTTGAATGTAAGAAACAAAAATTTATGTTTTTAGGTACAGTTACGTACTAAAAAACTATAAATATATTAATGTATGGGTCATATTATTTCTCTCTCTTTCTTTCTTATTCATATTCTTCAATTATATAGTTATTATGAAATGAATGAAATAAATTACGCAGCTGTGTTTAGAATATTGCCTATCAGTTTTTGTAAACAAAAAAATTTAATTTGTTTGATAGAATTTCAATAGTTGATGTAAGAAACAAAAATTTATATTTTTAGGTACAGTTACGTACTTAAAAACTATAAATATTATATAAATTCTCTTTCTTACTAGCTATACTTTTCTTATTCATATTCTTCAGTTTTTGTGAAATTCATAAACTACAAAAAATCTAATTGTTGATAAATGCTTTTTAAGCAAGATGAACGTTTATATTCTATAAGAATGTTAAATGTTTTGTCATGTTCTTGCATATATATCATTGTTTCAGTTTTATAATGTTTTTAATGAAAATTTTTTGAAAATTTAAGTACATATGTATATAAAAATTTTAAATGTATCATATAATATTAACTTAACAATATTGTACTTGAAAACTATAAGTGTAGAACATATGCTTATTAAAATGATTGTGAAATTTTAAACAATTAATTTTTATGAATTTTTTAAGAATGTTGTATTAGAAAAGTACTAAATGTATGCTAGTTAATGAAATGGTTATTGTTGAAACATAAACATTTATATAA
>NDXZ01010783.1:0-14484 GCA_003055125.1 Paykullia maculata
TGAGTTCAGCGCATCAAAATCCATATAGTCCACATAATTTATTTAATGGAGGATTTTGCTGCTGACCAGTGTTATTATTATTTTTTAATGCTTTTTTTAAACTCCTGGCATTTCATATACAAATTTTTCACTAAATTGAAAGCACGTAGAAGAAGAAGAACAACCGAAAACAAACAATTGTTAAAATTTATCATACTTTGATTGCCTTGCAACTACACTGTTGTTGCACACACCATTTTATGGTTTTTTATAACTTTAAATATAATGTTATTTTTGCAAACAAATCATGATTTGTTTGTCACAACAGTTTTTTAAACAAATTATTTTTATGGTGATTATCCAAAGTTTTTAATAATGGTAACCATTTAATGATAATACATAAACAACTACTTGACTTTCGTTTGTACTGTCGGTACAAAAACTTTTCGTAGAGACAACAAAATGGTTGTCGTGATCATGTTTCAACCATGTTTTTTCTTTGCGTGTAGTCGGCTTCAGGCGGGAGATATTCGAATTATTCGATATGAAATTTTCCATATAAGTGTTTTCCAAGAAATAGTTTGTTAAGGTATTTTTGCATTGGCAGTGTGTTTTGCTATGAAAAACTAGGCATTTCAGTTTTGGCTTGATAAAAAAGTTACTTTAATCATTCTACTGCAAACTTGATATTCATCTGGCTGTTAAATAGTATCTTGCCGTAGAGAATGCCGAGCGTCGAAACTGCAATCGGTTATAAAAAAAAGGTTTAAGCGTTAGGCACTGCTAATGGCCAGATCAAACTAACAACACTCACCGACTCATCTGTAAATATGTCCATATGGTCTTCTGCGAAAATATATAAATATGTAGGTTTGTAGGTTTAAATTTGATGATATGTTTTTCTAGCTTTTTCTAAAGCTTTACTACTATATATCAGAGAACTGATTGAAACTATTCACAAATTCATTGCTTTTGCATTGCCTTTAATCGACAACAAAATAAATACAAAGTGCTATGTATATATTCATTTTCATTTTTTGTTGAATGCCCTTTGTACAATTCATGTATTCATGTATTGCCTTTACACATTAAGCAATAAAATAACATGTTGCCGTATGAAAATAACTAAAAACATTCACACCATTCGTTCAGTATTCGTTGCTTTTTTGTATTGTTTGTAAAAATTCAGTTTTATTTAAGATTTTGTTTTAGTGGAGTTAACTTTTTTAAAATAATGAAGTGCCAGGAAGTTTTAGACAAAATTAATGGTGGTGTTTTTCGTACAATTTAAAAAAATCCAAGAAGTAATAAACATACATAAACCTATGTTCATATATTCACCTTAAATGCAAAAGGACTTTATAAAATTCAGTTAAAACAAAAAGGCAATTTTTTTTAAAAACTGTTCAAAAATATAAAAGTCTTTTATGGAAATTTCGTAAAAAAAAACTAATAATTATAAATGTACTCTTCTGACAAAAAATATCTATGTTAGAGATCAATTGACTTGAGTTTAACATTTTTTAAGAGGTAACAACTTAATATAACTACAAAGTTTTAATTATAATTTTATTTAGAAAAATTTCAATAGTCTTACAGTATTGCTTAAAAATTTTTGGTTTTAAAACACTAAATATTTATAATGTTTTATGAAGTCAAATATCTTTTTAACCATAAAAGATAACATAATGTAGTCCACATGTTTTTTCTTTAGTTTTCATAGCAGAATTAAAAAATATAAAACGTTAATATTTACGAAAGTTATATGGACCGAAAGGATGTGTTCAACTTTGTTCCCCTTTAGCGCCGCCTGTGGTCAAATTTCATATTTTTGAAGACAGTATTAGAAGCATAGCTCTTCCTCTATCGATGCTCTAAGTTTCTAAGAGATCTGATAAGTAGTTTAGAAGTTACATACATATTTATAACATACATACATATACATAAATGTATTCAATAATTCGTTAAGTATTCGTTGCCTTTGGAAATGTAAGTTTTGTTTTGAAAAAGGCAAGCAATGCATGCACTTTTAGTCGTTACACTCTCTTTTTATTAATAGTGTTATACATTGCTTTACTGAATTCATGTGTGTTGTCAACAAAAGGCACCTTCTTTGTAAATAACTATATTCATTTGCACAAAATAGAGCACTCAAATCGTTTACTACTATATATATATTTATTCCTTTGATTCCCAGTGGAATATAGGGCCACTAAACATAGGTCTCAGTAATCATTTTAACTTCGGGGAGAGTAATTGATTGCCCTCCTAGGCTGGTGCTGATGCTATCAGCTAGGTCACCAGCCTGGCTTGGTGAAAGTCAATAGCAACCTTAGCAAATATTCCTACTTCACGAGACGTAATTTTTTTCTAAAGACCAATCGGACATGCTAAAGACCGTCGCTTTCACCTCATCAGAGGTGGTTCCCAGAAAGTACCACGAGTAGTCCACGCTGACGTACGAGTCGACTTGGAGTGACTTACTAAGGATATTGGGAACACTTTACCCTTACCATACTCCCCAAGAATTTTTTTATTTTTTATTTGGGAAATTAGACTTTCAGCATTGATGCACTTTGTGCGAAAATTTTTTGACTGTCTTTCACTTGGGAATGGCCAGAAATATTTTCTTTATATGACTGCTCAAGCAGCACACTACTCCCGGTCCTAAACCAAGTGTTTCCTGGGCAATGGTTTTCCAGTACAAACTGAAAGCTAGCTAGAGTCAGAAGGCGCTCAGTCATGTATCCTGAATGGACACGAACAAACTGGCGTCTCAACAAAGTAGGTAAATAAAAAATAAATTTAGCTGAAACATAACTGCAACGTGGGATTGGACACAAGGAAAGCAGCCCACTTTTCCAATTCTACCCTGCTAACGAATCACTTAATAAATATGTTATTGACGCTCATGTTTATTAAGTGAATATATTTTTAAATTAGCGGTTTTAAGAAAATGATATATGGGACGATAAATTGTGCTGAAATTATATTTGCAACAAAATTAAACAACGTATTTTTAGTAAAAATTATCAATATTTCTTGCATTTTTAAATATAAACTTTAATTTCAAATTAAAGGATATATGAAAGGAGGTATGTCCATGCATCTTTACTTTTACTTTGAATTTTTTCCACCGTTTCCATATTGTTAAATGTTACCATTAAAATATTTAATTTTTTTTATTTTTGAGGTCCTGAAACAACCCCAAAAAGAAATATTTTAAGTAAAATAATATAAAAAGTTTAACCTTTCAAAAACAAATATCTGATATAATACGTAATTGAAATCTTTTTAACGTGTTTACTGCAAATATTTGTTTTCAACCTTTAATATAAATTAAAAAAAAATATTTTTCTTTAGCAAATCCAAAAAAAGTAACAAATTTTTTCTGCTGATGGATTTTGTTTGTATTAGAATGATATTCGTTAAAAGTTTTAGTTATTTTTTCTTTCTTGGCCTTCCACAACATTTTTTTTTCTATTAAATAAAACGAACTTATAAAATTTGCTTGTATCAGCATTTTTTTTTTAGTATTAAAACTTGCAACTAAAAGCTATATAATGTGATTAAATGCTGTCCTTAATTTTAAGATGTTATGATGAGTTTTCCCTTAATTGACCAAACAATCTTTATTGGTGCTATTAAAACTTAAATGAGATAAATAAAAACACACTCTATTCATTCACACCTGCACCCATTGACCTTCACACTTACACTTGAAGTATTTGTGTACATATTTGTAAAATAGGGAGAAGAGAAAAGCAATAAAGAAATCCTCATAAAATCCTACACCATCGCACCACACCCACCTTAAACATGTATACCAGTCGACCAGAATCACTTTGTAAGTCGATTAACTGTTATCCGTTCATGTGTCACTGTACTCGAAGTACGGGGAGTTATTTTAATTTCACTTCATTGAAATTTGACACACAAGTTTTCTTTGACCCATGACCAAACCAATTTAAAACTATGGTCATATCGATGATGCCAGTACAAAGTTCGTAATACGGTGTTCAGACATGCACCTTTGTTGAGATTATCGCAATAAATGCCATTATTGAGCTCAATATTCCATACAAAATTTTTTATTTAGTTATTGTTCAATAAGTACGAAATTGTTTTAAATATTGAGTTAGACTTGAAATGCAACAATGTTTTCAAGTGTGTTTAGTGAGCAAAACTATCTACAATGACAAATGTCAACAAAAAAAAATAATATTAAAAAAAATTCGTTAAAAAAAATTTTTTTTTAATTAAATTTAAATTTTTTCTTTTTTTTTAGTAAACCCACTTTAGAATCAAAGATCGATCGTACTAACCGCAACAGCGCGGTGTTTTTATTATATAATAGTCATTTCTTATTAAAAGAGGAAATTATTTTTATTTTTCGAAACAAATTTTCACGACCAAAAATAAAAACAATTTTATTTTCCAGCTGTCAAATGCTTATTGAGTCAGATAAATTTTGTATATCTGAACACTAAAATAATTTTTTCGATAAATAAACCGAACATTGACTTAATTAAGAATGTATGTCTGAACACCGTATCACATACATACATACAATTTATTTAATTAAACTTAATAAATATTTCGTTATAATAACCTAAGCCCAACAAAAATCTCTTAAACGCCACAAATCCCTTTTGAAAACCAGCAAAGACTTATTTATTATTATGGGAATAGGATAGATAAAAAGGTTAACCTACTGTTTTTCTGCAATAGTTTCTACATATACATGTATGTACATACATATGTAGTTAAAGTTACTGTAGAGTATCATAGAT
The DNA here is from genome assembly GCA_003055125.1 of Paykullia maculata. NCBI lineage: Eukaryota > Metazoa > Arthropoda > Insecta > Diptera > Rhinophoridae > Paykullia > Paykullia maculata. Next base: position 4,773 of record NDXZ01010783.1, read on the forward strand.
TCGGGCATGTCTGACTGTAATTTCTCACTTGTTTTACTACTTTTTTTTCGTTTTTTATCTTTTCACGCATTTTCTCACATACATACATATGTATGTATGTATGTATGTTTGTATGTCAATTACGTATTATCTTAATAAACATTTTTGTTTGTTTGTTTGACAGTAGAAAGTTTGAATGCTTTTTATAATGCCTTAAATTGTTTGTTTTCAACGGTCAAAGAGGGGGTGGGGGGAAGAATCGTAATGTAAAATTAATGATGTTAGTTATGGGAAACATGAAAATGAACACAAACAAATTTTATTACATTTTATTTCAAAGATTTTTATTTTAAAAGTTTTTAAATTTGTTTGTTTTCTAGATATCTTTAATTTAAATAAAAAAGCAGAGTTTTCAAAATATATTTTCTTTAACCATTTAAACAAAAGTTATAACTTGTAGGAAGACTTTTGGTGACCCTGAAATCATAGCATTAATTGTAAATAAAATGTTATATTTTTAAATAAATAATTTGTTACAATATACATACATATGTAATTACATATATAACATTAAAATATTCCATTCAAATATTAATAAAACGAGTAGAAAGATTAATAACATTTGCTGTGATGGGAATAAAAATGTTTCCCTTCCTAATTCGGTATTAATAGAGTAAATTTAAAATTTAATTATATTCTTCTATAAAATTGAAATTGTTTGTATGTTTGTTTGTATGTATGTTTGTATTTTATAGCTGGCCACACTGTTGAACCGATTTTTTTGAAATTTTTACGGAATGTTACTGATAGTCTCAAAGGAACAATAGGCTACATTTTTTTTGGAAATTTGGATGCCACGCCCTTTTTTATCTTATCATCGCACAGCTCAACTTAATGAAGCTAAAGACATGAAATTTGAACTCTGGGCTGGCTCACTATCTGATGTGTAGACCCACTAAGAAGGAATTTTTGGAAATTAAAACATTTAGGGGGTAAAAAAGGGGGAAAATCGGTAACCTTATATTTGCTTAGCTAAACAAGATACAAAAAAAAATTTAAAAAGCATTGTAATCTACTCAAAAAATAAGCGGACAGGTGTCTGGTACTTTTTTTAATTTCAGGTCATTGGAGGGTAAAAACAGGTAAAAATTACCATTTGGTACTTTTTTGGGGCCCTTTGAATTTCTAAACCAATAAACATAGAAATTTTATTTTAAATGTATTCGTCACATCTCTAAAAAATATGAATATGTTTTTGGTACTTTTTTGGAAATTCTGACTTTTAGGGATAAAAATTGTACGTTTTTGGTACTTTTTTTAAATAAATATTTTTATGAAATTTGCTAGTATTTACGGGAAAATGCATTTAAACGTAAATTACTCGGCCAATTTGGATAAAATTTGAAACACAGGGTCGTTTAGACTGAAAAAATAGTATGATATAATAAAATTAAAATAACATTAATATTGGGATAAAGAAAGGAGACATTTCGGGTAATAGGGGCAAAAAAGTACTTTTTCAGATTTTAGGGTACTTTTTACATTTTTTTGAGTTTATGAGTCTAGAAACGTAAAATTAGGATCTATGGCTTTTAATTAAAATAGAAAGTCATATGAGGGGACGAGAAAGTAATTTTTCAACTTTAAGGGTACTTTTTAAATATATTGAGTTTATGTGTAATTAGGGCCTATTAATCCTGATTGAAATAAAAAAGTACATATGGGGGGGAAAATATTACCTTTTCAACTTTTAGTGTACTTTTTAAATTTTTTTACTTGATGAATCAAGAAATGTGAAATTAAGGCCTATTGATCCTAAAAAATATTGAAAAACGAATATGGGGGAAAAAGGTACCTTTTCAATTTTAAGGGTACTAAGCTAGTATAAATATAAAGTTGTATACATTTGGAAATATTTGTAGACACTTGGAAGCGAAATTGTGAAGATGTTTATATGTACATATGTATGTGTGTCTTTATTTATTAATGGCATTAGAAAAACTTTGTTTCAAACTATTTTGTGTTCATTTGTTTTTGCATAACTTTCTTTTTGTATTTATTATTTTTCTTTCAAAGTTTTAAACTTAATGATTATAAAACATGGCAAAATGTGTTAATAATTTCATAGAAATATGAGTTTATATTTTGTTTTTCAGTCTTAATGATATAAAAGTCGTTTGCAATCATTTCGCTATAAAAACAATTGATATTTTATAATATCTTGTTTTGTATTTTAAAAATAATTTAAATTTTATGGCTTAAATTGAACAAAATATTAAGTAAATTTAAGCCAAGATCTTGTTAACAAGAATTTTATTTGGCAATAAAAACTCTGTACTGGAGTGGGCCTTAGGTTATTGGAAATAAACACGATTTTCTATACATTACACAATAAGAGCTGGGCAACAGTTTTCATATAAAAATACTTTTACCCTTGTAAATGTTGTTTCAATAGTACAGATCATTACAACATAACTTGTTGGGCCAAAGGACGAATATAATTGAATTGAATTAAAATCACTCCATTATTTTACCCAACCCCCAACTAAACAAATTGCTTTAAAGTTTATAACTGGGTAACAAAAACTCAAACTCAAATAAAATTGAACGAAAACAAGCTTGGTAAATCGGTAATGGTACTCGGTTTACTATTCGTCATAGCTTTCATATAAAAAATCTTTATTTCCTAAAATAATCCTTAATCCTTTATAAAACCGTTAATTATAGTAGTTCACTTCAAAATAAGACAGGCTTTTCCCAGAAATTAACAAATCGCTTTAAGCTAATTAAAGATGTATACAAAATTAGGTTGGCTAATGTCCTTTGCGGCTTAAAAAAAATCCAACACAAATAATTTTTTATCCTGTAAAGTAGACTACAAAACAGTCGGGCTCGACCAATTTAAACTTTCTATTTTTTTTAAAATTAATTTATAAATTAAAATGAAATATATTTTTTAAAGGTTAAGGCGTATAGAAAAAATTTAATTTAAACAAATATTTTTTGTAAGAAATTTTCTCCATTTTTTATTATCTTAAAATGCTTAAATTCGCTTTTATCTTTTAAAAAAATGAAATTTGACTTCTACTTTTTAATTAATTAAATAAAATTTTTCCATTAAATCTCTACAACGCACCTTTCCTGTAGCATTAATAATTAATATTTGTACAAAGGTTTTAATTTATTGTCAACATTCATAGATACTTCGTTTAATCTTTTGTAAAGTTCATAAGTACGAACCATAAGTTTTAAACAGGATTAAGATTGTTGAAAGTTGTTAAAGCAACTCACGATTCTTTCTAACTTATAAACTGCAAAGACACGCATTTACATTTTAAACAGCAACAGCACATTATTAACCAGCAGGACATACTTACACACACATTTACATTTAAAGTGTTTATTGTGTTTGGATTGGTCCCACATGTATAGATGACATAAACATCATCATAATAATGTTTATATCCTTTAGAAACAATAAAACATTAAGATAAAACTTGCTGCTCTCATTTCTTATTCATACTCACAACAAAGTAAAGGAGAGAACAACAAAAAACAAAAATTCATTGGGTCATTATATTTAAGCCCTTTAAGCAATTTCTTAACCCGCAAAACTGATAGATAAATCTACTACTACCTTTTGAAGCTTTTCATTACGAACAGAAAACAAAAACTCATTTGCTTGAAAGATAGTAGATATTAAATGTGTTTCTAATACTTTGACAAATGCCTAAAAAAAGTTTAAAAAATTCAGTTTGATTTAAGATTAAATGTTATTCTCACATTATTCTTAAGGCCATTAAATAATAGCGAAACCTGATAAAAATATTCATAAATATATTTAAAAAAAAAATTAAGATGTAAATTTTCAATTTTGTATCAAATTGAAATTTTGTGTTGTAAAGTACGTAATTACCCAGTTAACAATCTGTTGTGGATGGTGGGTTATAGGAAATACAATTACGGAAGTTGTTAACAGTCAGTTACAAACTTTTCATGTTTAACCTCTAAATATTTATTTCTGCTTCTTCGATATTTAGCATAAGCCGGGATCACATTTTTATATTATATAATTAACTGGGATGGAAATTGCAATACATTGTGGTTAAAAAACAAATATATTAATGTTTGTTGTAACAATTAAAGAAATAAAAAGCAAAAGTTTAAATTAATACGCACTTGCTTTGAAGCAACAGTTTTTTGTTCAAAAAGTAAACTCTTGCTATCGCTTCTGCTCTGTCGGGGCTTACACGAGGAAACAATTGGAAGAAAAACATTTAGTTTGGTAGCAAATTACGGGTGGGGAATTTGTATCATTCCCGTATTCCCGTAATTTACTAATAAAACAAAAACAAAATAAATGTTTCCCTTCCAATTGTTTCCTCGTGTAAGCCCCGACTTTGCAAATAAATATCAACTTTTGAAAAGTGTTGATTTTACTTCGTACGTAGACGAGTAAAATCAAAGCAACAGTTGTAAAAAATATGAAAGGACTTTTAAACACTGGTTTTCATTCATTCACGTTTTTACAAGAAATCTTAAGAACATTTAAGAAACTATTGTAGAATTCGACAACTTAAAACACAAACAATATGGTTATGAATTTTGGGAAATGATTTTAAAATAATTGTATTAAAACTTAACTAAGCCCAACAGTTCAATTCACAGTAATAAATTGTCTGCTGTTGGAAATTCACTTTTGCTTAATGATCGAATAACTCGATGGTCTACGCACATAAATACATTTTATTGTATGTTTGTTTTTATAGCCTTTACCACAGCTGGCAAGGGTATATATAAGTTTGTCATTCCGTTCGTAATTTCTACAATATTCATATGCGACCCCATAAGGTATATATATTTTGAATCCTTATAGATAGAGAAGTCGTTTTAGCCATGTTCGGCTAAACTTGAAAGAAATTTACTAATTGGTGAAGGGCACAGGGACTTCTGATGGTTTCCCAGCTCCGGCTTCGCTAAATTAAAGTACTTAGTTAGTAGTATTAAAGTACTAGTATCGGACGCAGTTAGTTATTTTATCAAGAAAATCTTTAACTTCGCGAAGCCGATGTTTGAAAACCATCAGAATTGAAAGTCTCTGTGCCCGGCCGAAGGCTATAGCAAAGCTGGCGTTTCAAATCCACCAAAGTTTAATTTTTCTGCGCCCGGCCGGGACCGGCTGTCTACAGCACATTTTTAAACGAAGCTTTAACAGCTTTCTTTAGAAAAATCTCATTTTTATAAACGCTTTTCAGTGAACCATTTTGAATGGTATCGCAAAATAAAAGAAGATCCAAGGATTTTAAGAATTTTGGATGATTCCTGACAGAAAGATCACCCAAATTTCAAAATAAAAAAATTCCCCTAAAAAACCGGAAAAATTATTCCAAAAAAAAAACAGGAAAAATTGCCAAAAATTTTCGTGTTGTTTTTTCTCACTGTAAAAAATTAGGGTCATTTTTCATTTTTGATTTTGGGGCCATTTTTCCTTTCCTTGTAAATTCATAAAAAATGTTTGGGCCACTTTTCATTTTTCAACCTTAGGACAATTTTTAGATTTTCCATAATATCAAAAAATGAAAAATGGCCCCAAAATCATAAAAAGTTTGGGGTGATTTTAAAAATAGAAAATGGCCCGAAAAAATAGGAAAAATGGCCCGAAGCTTTCGTGTTGTTGTTTTCAATGTAAAAAATTGGGACCAGTTTTGATTTTTACTTTGGGCCAATTTTCATGGAGCCATGTTATTGTTAATTATTGCTTTAAAAATTGTAGTAAAAAAAATCAGCCCCTGACTGCCTCTGATTTTTATCAAAAATAATTACAACAACAAAGTAAATGATTGTCGTTATGTAGAGCTTTCAGTAGAGCATACAGAATTGCTCATGCTGTGTATGTATATATGTGTGTGTGTATCTTAAAGTGATAGACATCGTTCACGTTATAAGTGTAAAGCACGTAACTATGTATGATCACAATAGATCAAGATCGATCACGTGAGAGAGAGAATTGTAACCAAATCAGACCCCGTAACGCTGACTGTAAGTTAAACAATTCCATTTCTAGTATATTTATGTATGTGTTTGTATGTATGCATGACTGTCTTTATGTATTAATATTATTTTAGAAATCCCCATTGTAAATAAACGTATTTATATGTTGATGTGTAGAAGAAAAACTTCAAGTAAAAAAAAATAAAAATGTTTCTATTTGTTCATTAAGTTTAATAAAAAGTAACAGACTAAATAAGAAACAGCTAGAAAGTTTTGTTTTGCTGCTTTATTTGATTTTGTTTTACGTCATTTTTACAAAAAAATAAAAAAATAAAAAAAAAGTTAGATTTTTCTTTAGCTCATCTCGCTCCATGGTAGTCAGCTATTGTTCTTTTGGTATTTTCTATTCTTTCTATTGTGTGTATTAAGTCTCTAAAGGATTTCGCACAACTTGTAGTTGTTTGTATGTTTGTTTGTTACATTATTGACTGCAAAACATACAAATAAAGTAGAAAACATATATGTTTGCTAAAGTGAATTGGCAATGAAAAGAATGCGAATATTATATTTTCGAAATTTTGATTAATGAATATGAGAATACACTGGGTTGCCTTAATAAAATAAATAACTTTAATTTAATTTTTTTTTAAAGCAAATAATATTTTTATTTAATAAAAATAAAAAATTTATTACAAATAACATTAAAATTAAAGTAGAAGCAATATTAAAAGACATTTCTGGATCATTGAAGTGCAAAATAGAATTTATTTTTATATCAGGTGGATATAATAGGACACATAAGTTTAAATATAATTTAATAATTAAACATTTTCAGATTCACTTTAAAGTTTAATTTATAAAGTTTTATTTTCTGTTAAATAAAATGCTGCGTTTGTTCTGCCCTCTTTTTATATAAAAAGGCTTTTTTTATAGAATAACGATTTAAGTTAGAGTTTTTACTAGATTTTACTTAATCGGCTGTGATGTTGTTTTAAAAAACTAAACAACGCAGTAAAAACTGGGTAATGACTTGCTCTTACTCAATAACATACTTGTTAATGACTATTTCATACTGTCTTGATTACAGAGAAGTATTTTTCTAATGACAAGATTATAATGTGAAACGTAATAACTTATTTATCAGAGTTCTAATAAGAAATAAAAGCTGCATACACTTTGTTTAAAAAAGTTGTTAGGAGCCATTGTAATTTGTTATTATAACTACCATTTATTTAAACATACTTAGGGTATAAGTAGCTATACATTCGACATTAGTTTTTGACTCTACGGGTTTTTTCTAAGTGGTTTTGTTAAACGTAACGAACCGTAGGTACGAGCCTCAGTTTCGTTCACAGAAAGCCGTATATAATACATTATTTTTAATGAGCTCTAAAAGCGCAAACAATCAATAAATTTCCAAAATATACAGTCAATAAATATCCAATTATTTAAAGCAAGTACAGTCGAATCTCGATAATTTGAATTTCAAGGGACCAGAGAAAAAGTTCAAATAATCGAGATTTTCATATTAATGAGAGTTCAAATTATCAAGAGGGAGATAGAAAAAAATTCAATTTAACAAAAAAACTCAAATTATAGAGTGTAGAAACACCAAACTTCAAATTATAGAACGTTGACGGGCAAGATATCATTTATATAGAGCTAAAATAAATGATTATTTTATTTATTTTAAATGTATGTATTATTTTGCATAAAACACAGGGGGATTCACAAGCAACTTATGATATCATATTTTCTTATGTCCTAAAAATTTTAAATGGTTTAAGTTCTTTGTTATTGCTTTTTCTGTTTGGCTAAGGATAGTTTACGACAGCACAACAAACATAGCAGTCAGAGTCATATTATTTTAGGACACTTTTAGTATGAAAAGTAACTTAAACCATTTAAAATTTTTAGGACATATAACACATGAGTGGCTTGTGAATCCCTCAAATTATAGAGCGCAGAGCCGAAAAATAATTTCAAATTAACGAGGGGACCAAATAACATAGATTTTGTTTAATTTATTGAATGTTTTTCAAGGGACCTGGAAAACAGTTCAAATTATTGCGAGACACAAATTAACGAGTTTCAAATTATCGAGATTCGGCTGTAGATCGAAAATATTTTAAGAGTAATGACTTATTCAATTCCTGATTTGTATCCTATTCATTAAAAATGAGCAACACTATGCAACAAATGAAAACTTTTTTTAAAACGCAAGAACGAGACAGTATAGATTCAATAATGCTAGCATCTAATTTTGTCTTAAAACAAGTTAATAGATGGTGATACGGCTTAATATAGCTAAGAGATTGATGAACAAACCAAGTTATTTATTTTTCGAAAACACATTATTTTCCTGTTTTTTTTTTTTTTAAATATAGGAAAATTTTTTTTTTCACTTTTTTAGCATAACTTTTTGGGAATCCAAATTTTTACTAACAATATTTAGCAAAATTATAGCCACGGTAAAATGAAACAACTTTTTTAAACAGACCAATTCGTTAATCTGAACGTGTCCAGGCACCCTAATCAACTCATAAAGACCATTTGTACCTCAAAAGTTGTGGTTGCTCACAATTTTTTGACGCTCAAACAAAATTTTTTTTTGGAAACAATTATCAGATTTCTTTTCTCTTGTGTTGTGTTGTACTATTTATTTGGTATATTTAAAATATATTTGAGACCTTTTCCGCCTATATCTAAAGACGAAATTTTCAGAAATTGTGAACAATTATATATTAGTGTTACAGCTGATGTTTTTTACTTGAGTCTAAAACTTAGTGCTGAAAATTTGAGCCAAATCTGACGATGCTTTCGGAACCTCATCGAGGTCAAAAGTCAGATATATGCAAATTTTAATAGTTATTATAAATTAATTTGTAAAACTCGTTGACTTTGTTCATTATTTTCCAAAAAAAAAAAAATGTTTTTTGTAATAGAAAAAAAGTTTTTAAAATTAACTCTAATATACCCTTTGAGTCAAACTGACCCACAAACTATACTATTTCTTAATTCTTTAATTTCATCATTATTTGCTTTGTTCAGCTTTGCCGAAATTTTTTTTTTCGAATAACATATAAACAGTGTAATTACGTAATGACATTAAAATAAAGACTTCACAAAATCTCTATATGTTAGTGAAGGTGGAATGACTTATTTAAGTGGCCATTTGTAAGAGAGTGGGGTAAATACTTACCTCCAGTAATATCGCCGTGTTAAGGTTAGGCTAGGTTAGGTCGACAGATGGAGCCTCGAGGGGACTCCTGTCCCTTAGGACATAAACCTAAGCCCATGATCGGCTTGTTGTGCTTCTTGGGGAAAAAGAAGAAACATGAAAAAGATTGAGAGAATCGCACTGTTCATAGGAATTTAGTCATTCGGACGAACTTCCTTTGTGCTTCCCACCCTACACCTCTTAGTTGAGCCATGTCCGGTATAGTGTCCGTCGCAAAACATTGGGCCTTGCATCCGCAAAAGCAGGGCAGTGGCGTAGGAAGTGCTCTATTGTCTCAATGTCGTCCCAGCATGCCCTGCAGTCGCCATTCTCCACCGCCTTCATCCGGTGAAGATGTGCTCGTAAGTTGGAGTGTTCTGTCAGTACACCCATCAACTTACTCAGTTCCGGTTTCCCTAAATTCCAGATTGCCCTTGTCCTATCCTCCTCAGGGTCACCACATAGAACTTTAGTTATTCTTCCAACTGTTTCATTCCTCCACAGTTCCTTATGGGCTTTTTC
>NDXZ01010789.1:0-11968 GCA_003055125.1 Paykullia maculata
ACAAACCTATATATACCCTCACCACATGTGTGTGTGTGAAAGGTATAAAAATATACATATAGAAAAAATATGTCATTATGCACTATAACCAAATATTTGCGTTTGATGTATAAAAAAAATGTTTTAGTTCCGGCTAGATTGAGCATTTGGACCACTGTGCGACGTTATTAATCAGCTACAAACACTGATAATAGAATTTACTACTCACAATCCCAAAAACTTCTGAAATCATCTTAAATCCTGGGATCCCAAAAGATATGTATATCCAAGAATTATAAAGTCTTTATACTAGCATCTGCAAAACTCTATTGCATTTGGCATCCCCATCATTGATGTTTCAATATCCAAAACCGTTTGTCATCAAGCAGATGACTATCTTTTTTAACACACATTTGTATGTATGTATATAAGAATTTATTGTTCTTTTGGTTTTACCATTGACATTGTAAGAAACAAAAAGCCAATAAACTTAAGAAGCAAATATTTTGTTATCCTAGCCAATATTACACTTTCTGGAATGTGAGTGATTGTAAAAAGTCAATGTCAAAATTTAATGTTTCAATTTCCTTTTTCTGCACTTAGTGTTGTAAAAATATAATAGAAAATCGGAAATTGTTTATTATTGTATTGGCACATTAAGAGTTCGGTCATTTTAGCGCAGCAGCGGATCAAAGAAAAAGGAAAAACTATATGCTCCTTTTTAACGTAACGTTTCATATAAAATACCCACTTCCTGCTAAAGGCATAAACTGGAACTGCGCCTGGTAAATGCCAGATTGTTGTAAATGGATGACTTTAAAGTTTTGAGTCTGTCACTTTTCAAATCAAAGATTATTTTTGTGTGCAAAACATTTTAGCACTTAAACTAAATAAAAAGTAGAAAATTTATTTTTTACAATACTTATTTCAAATTAGGTTTCTGGTTTTTATTCTTGCTTATTTTATATTGAACTTAATAGTATTTTCTTTCTTATTCGGGATTTCGTAAAAAAAACACAAAAAGTGATTTTTTAAAAGAAGGAAGAAACTTACCTAACTCGTCATTAAAAAATGTAAAAGGCCATCTAAGACACTGTCTGAAATGTTGGAAATACTTTTAAAACTAAATTTGACTAGCGTAAATAATAGGCCGTACTGGGTAAAGCCAGAATAAAATAGAATAGTCGAGTTATCAGAAAAAACTCATATTAATAGTTACTTTAATTTCCACGTAATTTTTCTATTTTTTAGATTTGGCTATAGGTTCGTCAATTTTTTCTTATTAATTAAGAAATTAATATTTTTATGCGAGATAACTGAAAGAACATTGTGAAAAAGTAAGTTTGCCGACACTAGCCGAGTGGAATGCATTTTCGAAACCAGCTACGGTTTCATCGTCAGCACTCTTTGATCGGTATTTTAGTGTTGGATGTAAATATCATCTATTGAACTTGTTTAATATATTTTATTCGAAATATCTTAAGATGTTGAAGAAGTTTGAAAACTTTTAAAACTCTGATATGTATAAAATGTATAATTAAGAATAATTTAACTTTTAGTATTTTTTAAATTTGACTCGAACTTTTAATTTGTAAATTACGATCTTTCGGACGGCAAAATTTTGTATAGAAGTTGTCACGCTTCTATTTATTACCATGTTAATTTTTGGTTCTTATAAGTCAACAGATATCAAAGAGAGTCACGCTAAAGTTAAAAATTGTTAAAGTACTCTTGTGAAAATTTTTAGTCAAATTGGCCCATTAACTTTGTACAAAAAACAATATTTTCTCCCATCCTTTTGGATCCTTTTTATTTCCATTTTTGTATATAAATATTCATTTTCAAATCGATGTCTGCTTAGTCGTAAAAGCGAATATATGAACCTAGGCTGACCATTTCGAATACGAAATATTTTATTCGTAAGTGAAAAATTACAAATATTTTTGTTATTCTGTAATCCATTTCCATATAAATTTATTATGAATTGAAATTGTTATTGTATTCTTTTACTTTTTATTTTGATAACACAATTCATAAATTTAATTTAATAATTTCACTTGAAATACAGAACTAGGACGATTTTTTGAGATTTTCTATAAATTTTATTGTTTTTTTTTAATTCAGGAATAACAAGATTTATTTTTTATAGCTAAAAATAGCTTAAATAAAATGACATATGTTATATTTATTTCTTTAAATAGCTAATTGTATTTTGCCGTACCATGGACGTAATTTATTAATTCAGGACAATATATTGATTCATTGTAATATTTGTCGCAAAAAAGTCCAAGCTTTAAAATGTACATACTTTTAACAGTGTCTATGCTGATTTGACCCTTTTTCATTCCAAATTTTATTAATTAACGAAAAAATTGTTTCACCTCAATTAAAAAAAATAAAACATATTATGTTTAACATATGTGATAGAAGCGTTGTTAAGCTTTTAAAATGCAAACAAATTTACAAAATCAAATAAACCATAAAAATCTGTACACAAATTTTTAATCAATACACCTGATAAAAAATCAGTACGAATGGTCAGCCTAAATATACCCCTTTTCACGAATTACATATGTAATCAAAGTTACAAAAATATTTTCTTGTACCGAAAAAGTATTCATATTTTATCGAAGAGTGACTGACGCTGGTTTATATATATTTATACGTTTATTGGTCTAGATGTTACACAGGGTGCAATAAAATTACAAAAAAATCGATTATACAATTTTTTATCTCAAATTTGAAAAATGCACCAAATAACTGTTTGCTTATTTTTCAGAAAGATACAATACGTTTAAAATATTGTTTATATCTTGTTTAGTTTTTTCAGATACAAGGTTACCGAATTTACAATTTTTAGCTCATAAATATATTTAATTTGCTTGTTTTCTTGATCTATACATTGGGAGAGATACCCACAGTTTATATTTCATATTCCTAGCTTTATATGTTTGAGCTGTACGATTTTGAATCACTCATTAACGCTACTCTATTACATATAAATATGGAAGGTGGGTGTGGCACCCAAAATTTCCCTACAGTTTCAGCCTATTGTTTCTTTCAGGCATTACCTTATTTGAATTAATTTACGAAAAATGTTATTCCAAATATTTTTCTCTATAAAAATATTCCACAAAAATATCTGTTTCCAAACGAACTTTTTTAAAAAACAAAAAAAGAAGATAAATCTTTAATACAAGAATCCCTGCTTACCCGTATATGTGGCACAAAAATCAAAAGTAAAACATATTTACATATATTAATCCAATTCCGGTATAAAAGCATACAAATAGATGTATAATCTTTTATTTATGTTTTTTACAAATTCTACTGCTTTTCAAATATATTCAGGTGAGGGTTTTTATTTGTTTTTTTTTTTTAATAGAAACGCATGTTTTCATTGAAAAAGTATTATCTACTTTAGTTGTATATTCATAAAAATAAACAAAAGAATATTTTTTACAAATAAAGAAATAATAAACCGCTGTAAATTACTAAAAGTAAGCGAAGTGTTGCTGAAAAGAAACAGGCATTTTATATTTTGCTACACGGATACCTGCTAGTTAGTTCAAGGTAACAATAAAAAAAAAGATAAAAGTAATAACAGCTACAACACTAAAACAAAACCAAAACCATTAACAAGAATTTGTAAAAAGGTGCCATTTTGTTGAAAACAACAACAACAACAATAAATGTAAAGATGAATCAATTTAAATTGTTTCTTATTTTTTAGCTAACAATTTAACGAAGAGTATAAGAAATTTAATTTACAAAACAATTTACTATCATCATCATGAAAGCATAAACAAACAACCCAAATAGGGTGACTTAGCTCCCCTCCCTTCCTTTAGTCAAAAGAATGAACAGCGGAAAATAAATGTTTCATATTCCTTTGGTTAATGAAATCACAAAATGTAGTAAAAACATGTCATAAAAATATGTATGTAAAGGTGTAAGCACAAAGTATTTATGCGTTTGTGTATGTTTGAGTGAACAAATCTTTTGTTTTTTCTTTTTGGCACGTGTTTCGATTATATTGATGGTGAAAACAAAATAATTTTCTTTTTGTCAATTTTTTCGGTTGTAAATGATTTAGACAGCAAAACTGAAAGTTTTTTTCTTACCTTCTTATAACAAAAAATGAAATGAAATATGTTTTATAATCAGTCATAGACTCCACCATTTTCACTTTTCGATAGGTATGATCGATATTTATTTTTGGTCATAAATTTTCTTAAAATTTGTAATAAAATAGTATTGTAAGCTGTAAATATACATACATACATATATACATACCCAGCAAAAACTAGGTAACGACATGTCATTACAAATTTACATATTTTTCAATAAGTACAACATACTGTCTGCTTTACAAAGAAGAATTTAATTTGAAATGTAATTACTTATTTATCAGATATTTACTAAGTAATTGAAGCTGCATATCCTTTGGTTAAAAAAATTGTTAGAAGCCACATAAATTAGTCATTAAAATTCTCATCTGTTTATACATATTTTAAGAATAAGAAGTTATATTTTTGAAAGTAGTTGTTGATTTTCGATTTGTAGGTTTTTTCTAAGCGTTTCTGTAAAACTTAAAGTACCGTAAAAACACCTTGTTGGTAGGGAGTTCTATAATTTTAAACAATCAATTATATATTTTACAAATTGAAAGCAAGTAGTTACACAATATTTTAAAAGTAATGACTTATTCAATTTCCGATTTGTAATTTAAATTACACTAAATTAATGTCTTATTTAAGCCTATAATTGTAATCAATTGTGGTAAGTACTTGCTTCCAATAACATCGCCGTGTTGAAGTGATGGGTTATAATGACAACGCGTAAGTAGTGGAAATACGGTATATTAGCATTTTATTTGCTAGAAATTTCCTCTTAAAAAAAAATTAAAAATTATATTTGATAGAATTCAGAAAGCAATAAAAAGGTTAATTAATAAAACATCACTATATAGACTGACAGAAATCTTAAAGACTGTCGTTGCCCCTGAAACAACCTCAATGAAAAGCGAATTCAGTATTTCACCCGAATAAAACCGGGAGGTACACCAACAAATTATTTCGGATCAAATTATGTTGCGTTTCGGTCCATAAATTGCAATGCGGTTGTATATTGTTTTCATGACATTTATGCTCCGGAACTCAATAAAGATTGAAATTTTTACCTTAAGGCTTGATAAGAACTTATAATTTTGTTGTTACATATATATTTTTGGTCGATTAATGATTCAATTATAAGAATAAAATTACTCAAATCGAATCAGAATACAATAAGTGGGTCGTCGTGCGAAAGTTTATTTTGTTACATGAATAAATTATTTATATGTCATAATAAAGTACTTTCCTTTAACCCATTAAATTTAAAATAACATTGAAAACAATTAAAAAATTTAACTTTTATGTTCATAAAAGACAATAAGATGAGTTTATAATTATTCCTCTATGGTCTATAACAACACAGAAACCAATCCTCTCAGAAATTCCGCGTCGCAAATGGAAGCAAATTTAGCCCTTAACAGGAACCCGTAAGCCAGTTGTAGACGAGGCAAACCAGCAAACACCTGGAAAAGGCACGTTGAATCAGAAGCATTGGAAGCATGTCATACATGGAGAGAAGTCAAAAATTTGACAGAAAACAGAACAAGTTTGAATTTATTTGTTACGGCCAATGTTCCAACTAGGAACTACGGGAAAACATATATATAATTATTCCCCTACTGGTTATTAAAGTAAGTAATATTTAAAACAAAATTACTTTAGAGGCATAAATAACCGACTTAACCAAGAACGCTAGAGAAATTTTTTTTTATAAGTTTAACTTGAAACTTATTCTCTTGTTGAAAAAACAAAAAAAATTATTGTCTTTATATGATTGGAAGAATTTAAGTTTAAGCAAAAAGTGTGATAAGAAAGTTAACATTTTCTTCAATAATATAAGTAACAATTCTAAAAAGTAGTTAAGCTATAAACGCAACTTATTTCAAATCATCTACAATATTAATGGTTTTTTTTACAAATATATAATACAGTTTGCATTTGTGACTTTGTTCAAAGGACCAGGCCAAGTATATACTATAAAATAAAGCCGTAAAATGGCTTAAAGTCAAATATGCAAGTAAAATTAATGCGCGTGACACAATTTTAGTTTTTTTATTCTATTTTCGCTAATAAAGTTTGTGTAAATTCAGCAAATTCTGCCGACTGCTAAAATTGGCATAAAGAAACTAAAAACTAATGGCTTTTTTTAAGTCTCACACAGTTTTGTAAGTAGCAAAAGAAGAATAGGAAAAAAGTAGGAGTTTGGCATAAAAAAAATACATCGAGAGGATTTAAAGGCGTAACTAGTTCCGCAAAGCAGCAAGACGGGGAAAATGAGGAAATATAAAGTGCTTAAGCTTAAGTTTACTATTATCGCCTGAAGCAAAGCTAAATAATTTTATATTTTTTGCAGCAAAGACAAGAAGCAATAACAGCAATCATCAACAACAACAACAATGGTTATAGTTGCTTACAGCTAGAGACATAATGACATAATTAGTGCTAATAGAGCAATAGTTACAACAGCAAAGACATTAAAAAAAATATAAAGACAAAGTTCATAGTGCTCATTGGTTTTCTGTAGTTTATGTACATTTTCTTTATGTTTAGAAGTGATAAGCGTTATTTATTAAAAACCTTTATTTTTATTATAACAGCAACAACAGAAAGAACTCTAATCATGAAAAAGCGAATTATATGTTAATTGCTACATTTAAAGTTACCAGCTACTAAGTGATTTTCGGATATATTTTACTTAATTTCGATTCTACTGAATTCTAATGTTAATAACTATTTTCTGAGAGAAAAAAAGACCAAAATTAAAGTCAGTAAGCTCTATAATAATAGTGCCCTAACCAAGTCAAGAATGTACAAAGCATTTATATAAAAAACATGTGAAAAATCTAAGTTTATATGTATTTTGTCAGGCTGTATATCGAAATAAGAATAAATAAAAGAAAATTAAAGAGTATATGTATGTGTTACAGATTAATTCATAACATAAATTACCATAACATAGTCTATGTGTATTGATTTGAAATGGGATTGCCACGCCCCTTATAAAATACTGCACATTTTTGGCTTAAAGAAACCAACACCATAACTGCTCTTATCCTCCTATAAGTATTACAGTTATTAATATGTCATAAATACATTATATGACACGCTTTCTTATATGATACTTTCGATAAAACAGTTTATAAAATGTATTTAAGTTTTACGTTTTACTTCTAGTGCATTCTAAGTCTAAATATGCACATTGATTATGATATAACCCACCCAAAGTTTTAACACTCAAGGTATTCCAGGTCCCTAGCTATATAATCAAAACTATAATCTTTGTAAGGGAAGTGCCACGCCTAATTAAAATTTTAAAAAATATGAGATGTACCGTTGGTCCAAAAAAAAGAAAAATCAAACCATCTGTCTAGAAGGGAACAAACTTATATGTTATTTTTAAAATATGCTAGTATTAACCCGGTCTGCTTCGCTACCACCTCATTTTTGGCTCAAATAAAGAAAATGATACAACACTTTGATACTCTGGATATGACAGTTCTCCTGATAAGTCATAGAATGTATTTTAGTTTTATGGCAGGTGTCACGGTCATTTTTTAGTTCAGATGCATTCTAGGTTGAACTCTGCACACTGAAATAAAGATCGCAAGTTATAAGATAAAAGCTTTAAGCTTTGTCTGGGGCGGTCATGCGTACTTGCAATTTTAGGAATTTTGTTTCAATAAAACGTTCATAGTTATATCTTGTCTCAGCAGTGCGCTGCGCACCATATTTCTCACAGTTATACTTTCATTTTGCGATGTCTTATGCTTCCAAAAATGTTGAAATTAAGTACAGAAGAAATAATTGCACTACCTTAAGAAGATGAAGATAATATCAGTGAATCGCAAACTAATTTTAATGAAGGACGTGATGACCATTACTGTCCTACTCCAAACCACACCACTAACAGTGATGATCCTCTTAGTAATGCAGAATATATCCAATTGAGTGCAAATTCTGTGTAGTTTGAACCCTGTTGGGACAAATATGTCCACCCTAAAATACCGTTATCCCATGCTTCATTTAATTTTTATGCATATAAAGTTCCATTGAGTCTCCAAAAAGTCAAAAATAAAGTGTGTGGGAAGGCCTTGTAAAAGTCGAAGCGAAAAGGTTATTAGGGGTTTTTATTGTCAATGATGGTAGCAATTTATAAATGCGGATAACTTTATATGTATATCGGCTTTGTCTTTCTCCTTTTTTTAGTAAAATTTTTGACATAAAGTCAAAAACAAAACAAAAATCAACAACAATCTTAGAAACAAATTCTTTGTACTTTATTTAAACAAAGACAACGTATTCGTAACTTTATATTTATAAATTTTACTTCTTTATTTTTTTTGTTTAAATATTTATTACAGAAAAATGCTTTTACGATATTTGTTTAATGATACTAAGAATGAGTTCCGTCATTAATATCAAAACTCACTCGTAAACTTTGCAGATGGTAAAAACTTGGCAAAATCTTTACATTTCCATATATTCGCCAAACTTGCTATCAAGCTAATAATAAAAATCTAATTATATTAAAATGTAGTGTTTTTATTTAAGGTTATTGTTAGTAGCCTTAAACACTTTTTCTAACAAACTTTTTCTATACGTTTTCCTTTTCTACATAATTAGTACCTTTTTAGTTGTTTCCCCTGAGAAATCTTTTCACACATTTATACACATAGTTAACTGTGCAAAATTATGTTTGCATTTATCTTGTGATCGCGTTGAACTAAAACAGCATTAAAATCATCTCGCAAATACAGCAGTAGCTGCTTACATAGGTAATATGTAAATTTGGTACAAACGAATGAATTAAAATGAAGACATTAACATAAATAGTGAAAAAAATCAGGCCCCATAAACTTTATGTAAAGCATTTTTGAATTCATGTGCAGTCAAGTGCGCTCTTCACATATTTAGCACATATGCATATGTATGTAAAATATTTTAGACAATGAATGCTTAAAGTTTTATGTAAAAATTATCCGGTATTAAAATGCAAATAGTATATGGACAATAGGAGCTGACTACCACAAATAAAAACGTTTGCAGTAACTACTTTTCTAGACTTAAGAAATAAAACTATCCACAACGGCCCAAAAATAAAAATTTTCCTAAGATAGTTGTAGTAAAAGCATTCAAATATTTCGTTTTTTTGTTAAGCTGTATCAACGTCTCCTCCAGCCTTAATGTCAAATACATTAAAATTTATGCGCAAAATTTTTTATGGATTAACAACAATCAACACAACAGCAACAACATTACTAATCTAGCAAGTAATATAAATTGCATTTTATGTTTGTTTGTTGTTTTATTGTCACAAATTTATTCCCAGTACAAAAAAAAAGGAAACAACGAAAAAATCGCATAAAACAAAACTGGTACAGCTTGTGCGACATTTATCACAAGTGTCAAGCTTATGTAGCCAAGTTTACTTCAGGCTGGCAACGTCTAAATATCGCCACATCATACATCTACTTGCATCTCACTCTCAGTTGCTTGCTTTTCGCACCATTTGTATTTCTGATTTTGTTAGTGGCAAGTTTCGGCTACTGTTTGTTTGAGAAAGTGTTTACAAAATGAAATGAATGTGAATGTTTGTTAAAAACTCTTCTACGGTATATTACAAAAATACTAGTAAATTGTTGGCCAACAGTTAGTCGCAAGAAAAATTACTAAAATTCTTCAAACAATAGCAGCAGTTGCACTTAAGTGCAGTTAAGTATGCAAAAAATATTTATATATTTTTTTTTATTACCCTCTTCTGTTGGGAGCATTAAATGTTATGTTCATAAAACTTGAAAATCATTTGAATGTTTTAAGTTTCATGATTTGTTGAAGAAAATTTATTTGGATTAACGAACTCATTATTTTATGTTGTTAAGTATTTGTTTGGTTGGTTTTACTTACATATAAATTTATTTTATTAATGATTGTTTTGTCAAAATTTAATGGCCTGCAAATTTAATGCGGAAATTTTTGATAATAATGGAGAATTGCAAATGTAATCCCAAAATAAAGTCATTTTGTTAAAGTAAATTCGTAATTGAAAACTACTTACATACCTTTAATATTTTTTTGACTCAAAATATTAAAAAAATAGAAAACTCAATCATGTTAACTTACCTAAAAATGAGAAAGAAAAATATAGTATTATTATAAGTTAATAAATAAATACATTTAAATTTCTTTGGAAAAAAAACTAAAAAATCAAATCAAGACTCTGTATTCTGAGTATGTATTTTAAATAAATTTATTATTTTAAAAAATGTGCTACTTTTCTTTAGATGTGTAATTTTCGAGAAAGTGATATGAAGTCTACAAATATCTTGGTGGCAGCACTGGTCCTTATTCAAACAAAATAATATTGAAATCTGTAAATTGTTTTGTATGTTTGCCATGAACATAAATGCAACGTAAATTGCTTAATTCGCAAAGATATTTTTGCCCTGCTTTTGTGTTTAAGGAAAAGAAAAACATGCCATTGCATGCTCTTCCGGTCCCTTGTGATAATTTTTTGACATTCTTTTCAATTAGCAGTTTTCGAGATATATATATGTATGTATGTATGTATATGTACATACTTTCGTTACCGTATTATCGATAAATTTCCTATTTTTACAACATGTTCGGTTTTTAAAAAGTTTTTGATCATTTCATTGTAAAAAATTTTGGACAAAATCTAGTTTAACTAACATATGTATGTAAATAGAATGTATTGTCTAATAATTTCTTGTTAAAAAAAACATCATGTATAATTTATTTTATCACGGTTAAATTGGCAAACAGTAGATCAAATAGACACTGGCAAACAAACTTAAGCTTATAAACAAAAAATAAAAAAAAACGTATAAGTATGTTGATGATAAAAACTACACATACATACATATGGGCTAACCCCAGAAACAGTCTACCAAGCAAAAATTTAATCTAACTTAATTTTTTTTTTCAATTAAATATTAGACTAGATGTTTAATTTTATAAATAAAAGTAAAAAAATTAATGTTGATGATCGTTAATACAGATAATAATACCAAATCCTACCCTACCTCAGGCCTCTTAAGATTATACAAGAAATTAACATTTTTTTGAGTGATCATATCATTACTATGGTGTTAATATAGATGGTCCGATGAAAGGTCATATTTTTATTTATTTAATTCTCTTCAATTTCAGTAAAATATTTTTTTGTTTACTATTTTGGAAAGATTGAAATTAGGTATGAAATGTCCATGCGTGGTGACGTGCGTCACGGAAAATAAGGTTTTTTTTATATTGTGAGTAGAATAAACATTTTTTTTTTAAATTTTCTATATTTTTAAATCAAGTTTATATTCAGCTTTAAAGCAAATAAAAAATTTAAATTTTCACAATAAAAAAAAAATTATTAATTTCTGTGACGTGCGTCACGATTTGAATTCTGGCAAAAATTGCATTAAAAACCTTTACAATTGTTATTGGAATATCGGTGTTAGAAGTTAAAAAACACTAAGGTATAAAAAAATGCATTCATTCATTTCTACTGGAAGCTCTGTTTCGCATTTTTCCTATGCTCCCATCTAACTTTGGCAACTTTTAAAAAAAAGTTTTTGTGGCGAAGCCAATGTAATTTGTATGACGAAGTAATTAAAACATGCATCTTCATATATTTTAATATCTCGAAAACTAGTAGAGACACCATTCTGAAAGTATCAGGGTACTTAGACCATATAAATAGCTTTTTGTATAAAAGTTTTTAAAAAAACTTGGACATATATTAAAAAATAATTTATTATTTACAAAAAAAAAATGTTTTAAATTAAATTTTTTAACCCTTGACATCTTGCCAACTGTATTCAAAAAAAATTTTTTTTTAAATCTTAAACACAACAAAAGTTATG
>NDXZ01010790.1:9890-28139 GCA_003055125.1 Paykullia maculata
ATTTTATTTATGTTGATGGTGATGATTTGTGTCATAATAATGCTAGAAGATAAATAGGCATACGTAAAAAAACAAATGATTTTTTTAATATACTGTGTAAAATATTTATAAAATATATATTAACTATATCATTAAAATTGATGCTTGTAAGATTAGGTTTTATTTACTTTATTTTCAAAAGAAAAGGGATATTATTAATACTACTTTATAACAAGTAAGAAAGTCCGATCATTTTATAACCTCCATCAGAATTTATTAATTAATTTTTGAGGATTAAAGGTAATATTTATATATGTGTTCTTTTAACTCCCACTGGAGCATAGGGGGCTAATACCATCTGGGCTGATAGCTTCTAACTCGTTCCAAGATACACCCAATCAGTTTATTTCGGATTCTGTTGAATGTCTCCATGTTGTACGTGTCCTACCGCTAACTCTTACTCTTGCATACTGGTGAAATGGATTTTATCTCAGAGCTTGCTTACAAACATTATCGTCATTACGACATAGGATGTGTCCAATCCACTGCCACTTCCGTTTTCGTATTTCCGTTGCTACCGGTATTTGCTATTTTGTCCTATCTAGCAACTTGGTATTTAATTACGGTAAACTATAAGCTAAAGTTCACAACATTTTCTTGGACGATTTAAATGCTACGATAAAAAAAAATGACTTCTGCATGTGTAATTGTATCTCGTTACCAATATCTTTTTGCATCTTATGCGGTTAAATGTGGTTTTCAGGTGTAGAATTTATGTTCAAACTATGGAAAATTATAGACTGGGGGCAAACTACGGCATGCGATATCGATTTCCTATACCAAATGCACAGAAAACTCGATCGATTGAACAATATTTCATTCGATATCGAATGGCTTAATTTGCCCCCTGATCGCGATAACATTTTTAAGCATATTGTTGGAGGACACATGCACGGGGGCCAATTGAAATGTCAAAGAAATCGCTTGTTTCATATTTTATACAATTATCTTGAAAAACGCAATATATACTTTCATCACGAAGTTTATGTGAAGCGCCAGCCAGACAGAAACGCATGAATAAAGTTAAATCGACCTAGGAGGTGATGTTGAACTTTTAGGGGCTACAAACACGAGAACAAATCCAAATACCCTTTCCACCAAGGGGTGTAGTGTATAATTATTGTTTGTGTTAAAATTTATTTAGACACTATTACATTCGTGCCGGTTTTAAGCGTTAAAATTCAACTCCCAAAAAGACTTTTGTATGGCGGATAGATGACAACATATACTAATTAAACCTTGAATCTATAAAGATTATACTTGAGTGCAAACATTTTTGAGCATGAAATTTTATTGAAATATTGTCAAATTAACGACCTTTAAGTTGATTATAAATTTTACATAAACAGACAGAAGGATGGACATTACTATTCGACTTAGAAAGTGATACTGGGCTTATAAGCATATGAAGCAATAACGAACTGACTGGCTTAGCAGGGCTAGATAAAATCACGGACCAATTATAACTAAAATTAATAAAGTTCGTATATAGTCCAAGGATTAAAAGATCAGGCTGACGTATATCTTTACATGCACATACATATATGTAAGAACACTGATTTTTTGATATAAAAAAATTTGTTCGTTACAAGAACGAGTCATAATATCTTTAATATAATGATCTCTAGTGACGTAGGACATCACAATTTCTGTAGTTGTAAAATTTCTTTTTAAATTTCCACCATAATTTCTAAATGGACAGCCGGTAATTCAAAAGGATATATGCAAAAGGAAAAAATTGCTAAGTAGACTAAGAAAGGGATTTAATTGATTAGTATATTTTGAGATGGGTGATAGACGATTTCGTAGGATGCCATTTATAGTAGCACAAAACGCATTAAACTCTTTTCATCTTTTGTAGCGTTGATTTTGTATATCCCATGCATGCTATAAGTAATAAAGAATATGCTTCACAAATTTAACTTCCTTTAAATAAATACCAATTTAAGGAATAAAGCAGAATTCTTTAACCCTAGCCTAACATTTGTAATATATACTCATTTTTATAATAAGCAATAAAGGTTTATGGTATTGTACTAGGATCAAAATATGTTTGTTGTAGGATCAAAATATCGATTTATTACTCTGCAATAGTTATATCGGTATACAAATTTGTCGCAAAAATCTCGTCATAGTCTTAATAAATTACACAAATATTATTTTTGCATTCATTAATAACAAGGTTTTATTATTATTGTCCAACTCCAAATTAGTGTTGTACATTCTGCGTTAGCTGTTTCATTATGCATAGCCTTTTTATCATCAAGTGTTTAGTGATAATGGCCCCATAATAAGGAAAACATGACAAAATCGCAAAACATATCGGTAAATCAAAAAACATAAAAACTGGTCTTTGAGTTCAAACAATATGAGTATTGGGTAGTAAATATAGAAAGTACAGCTGTTTGAAAAACCAAATACTTGCATATGTAAATTGTGACCAAGCTAGGGTTAAACTTTTTTTCTGTAAGTTTTCTTTAAATTAAATTTAAAAGTTGCTATTAAATGATACCATTTCTTTTAAAAGATAATCTCGTACATACAATTTTTATTTGGCTTGCTTTGTAGCATAAGACTTCACAGTTAATCTAGTTCACACTTAACTTAACTAAAAAAAAGACCAAATTTTATTTTTTTTTTATTCAAGAAGAAATCATAAATTTTCGTTGTACAACTAAAGTTTTTATTATTAAAACTAAATCCCTAAGTACTAACATAAAATAGAAATAACAACACACAAATACATACACAAGTATTCGCTTTATTATATCTATAAAATTACTTAAATATTTCGCTTGATTTAAAATTCTATTAAATTTAACGGATTTTATAAATAATTTCCATTTATGACAAGTAAATACGGAAAACGAAAAGGAGAAAAAAATACAAAAACAAAACGAAGAACAATCGTTAAATGTTATTACACCCTTTGTCATATCCCTTTTTATTTAAATCTAAAATTAAGATTAAAAATCTTAACTCTATTTTACTTAGTAAATATTTTACAAAAAACAAGTGACATTATTACTACTTTTCCTTCTTCTTCTTCTGCTTTATCTAACAGTAACTTACATTTTAATTGAACAACACCCGTATAATTATTGTCTTTTCCAACTGTGTTGTGTTGATTTTACTCGTAGAAAACTACAAGGGTTGATTCCTTTTCCTTTTCTATGTAACAAGAAAAGAAACAATTTATTTTCCCATTATGTGAGTGTGTTGTAATCTTTGCTTGTGCTAACAAATCAATGTAACTACTTCAACAAACCAACAAACCAAGCAACTCTTCTTGTGCTAATGTAATTGATATGTAAAGTGGTGGCAAGAGTTGGAAGACACCGTCATCAGCTTAAGTCTTAACAGCCAGCTGTCTTGTTGTTTTTGTTATTGTGGTTGTTTTTGATATAATGATTTCATAATTGTTTTTGTTTTCCCTTTTTCCAACTGCTTTGTTTTTGTAATAAGATTTCGCTGTGATTCAAACATATGTTGTAAGGTACTTTACTTATTTAAGTTGTTCATAAATACTTACTTTACTGTACTCGATGGTGGTATTTAATATGGAAAATAAATTTTGTTAATTATAGGTATTTAAATGAGTTAACAGGAACTAAAGTGGTACAACGTTGACATAAAAAGGACTAAGTACTTTCAATTAAATATTTTATTTGAATAGTTTATAAAAATAATAACTAATAATTGTTGCTAAGGAGTAGATAATTGTTATAAAGAACTGAAAAATTTATATTTAAATAGTACTTGAATTTTAAATAAATTATCATAATCTTACTGAGATTGACTATATAAATCCTATCAAAAAAAAAAAACTGCTGCTTTTGCTTGCCTATACAAATTAAGTTATTGCGACTATTAAGATTGAAAGAACTTAAGTTATTTCATCCAGGTTCCCCGAAGAAAGTAACTATTAAGTTCAGACAAAAGAACTTCTATGGGCATTGGGTTGTACTCCAGAAAACCTAAAACAATATTTACCAGATATTCAATTTTCTACAAAAGAATTTTAAAATTATTTTCTTATAAAATGTTTTTGATTTTACAACCAACGGAAACTTGTTTATATTAACATAAATTAATATTTTCTTTCTTTAACTGAATAAATACATAACTAAGCAACAAATTGTTTTCTTAATTTCTAATCATCTTTTTTAGAGCTCAAGGATAAATTTAAAAAAATATACGTGTAAAACAAGGCTGTGCACCATTGCTAGGAAGCAAAAACTAAAGGACATTTTCCTATTGTCTAATGGTTTTGTAAAATATGCACAAGAACGCTATGTTAAAAAGCAACATATTTAAAAACAATTTAAACACCATATTTTATGTCGCGTCATATGTCGCGACAAATAAAATTATACGTTTTATTTTTAAAAGGAAAAAATTTGTGCATATTTTTATATACAAGTACAGGAGAAGAATGCCTTATTCGTTTGGCCATTTTTATGTTTATTTTCATTTAACAGAATGTACGGGATTCCATTTCTTGTATTCCACATGTTTGAGAACACTATTAAAGTAAAGTAAGAAATTCAAGTTAACGAAATTAATTTTTTTTGTTGATTGCTGTTATATGCAATAATTTACCACATGCACCAATTACTACTTGCTGCATGTTTGATCGTTTACATATAAAAAAAAAAAACAATTTCTTTACTTGGAAAAAATAAGTTAGACGTCCGTCAATATAATTCGTTTTGGTATCCCCTTAGCTCCTACTAAGCAGAGGAAGGTTGTTTTGTAAGCGATTCAGGGTTCTTTTTTAATTTTTCTTTATAAAAATCTTTTAAGTAAAAACAGAATTGTGCTTGTAAATGTAATTTGCTTCAAACTGTTAAAATTTCAATGTACTAATGTTAATATATGTATACGTATATGTAATGTATGTATGTATTTATATGCTTATACGAATGAACAATTTTATATATGTTTTGTATTTACATATGTTTGTAGGTATATACATAAAGAAATTTAAATGCTTCTATGTAACATGTATTTATTTGTAGCCAGTATGCATGTACCAGTAATTTGTAATTTATAAAGCTTTTCTTTATACACTCTGTTGATATTCACCAGTACATATACACACACTTAAATGTACACATGCGAGCACAACAAATACACTTTTTTCTTTTTTCAATGATATTTACCATTTTTATTTCTCATTAAAAAACAAACTAAAGAAAATAAATAAATGCGAAATAAATGATTTTAAATATAGTTGTAGCCACATGTAGTTAAGTCTACATGATTGTATGTTCTTAAGTAAATATTTATTCACGTATTAAATAAATTGTAAGTCTCAATTAAACTAGTTTATGGCATGCTTACTGGTGGATAGCCTGCTGCGTCTAGATTTTGGGTTCAATAACCATAAGCTGGTGTAAATTCTTTATGTAAAAGGAACTATGGCTATGTGTCACATTCATAAAAAGTCCTTTTGGGGTTCTCCGCAGGACTAATAAGTAGTGTTGTGGTCTCACAGTATGGAAGTTGTAGGTTCAATTTCCGCTAAGGGCTGTTGCCTATTAAAATTTCGTTGGTCTTACTCGATAAATTAAATAAAGTGTACTACTAACAATTTTACCGCTCCATAAAAATTGAGTCAATCTTAAATAAATTTTATTCTAAAAATCGTTACTATACACATAGTAACAACAAATTGTAGCACAATGGGGCTTTTTCACACGCAAAAAAATTGATAAAAATGTAACTTTTCCACAACAAAAGATGAAGTTTGCTATAAAATTTAATACATCAGTTAAACTAACGGGCAATATTTTTAAAGTGATACATATAGTATATGTAATATATTGCTTTTTAAGGGAAAACAATTTTCTAATTATAACTATAATAAATAATTTTATATTACTTTTAAACCTGCATTTCAGCTTTCATAAAAGTACTAAAAAGTAGACTATTAAACCTGTTTGGACAAAAGAACTAAATTCATACAATAATCAAATGTCTTAACAAAGCCACTGCTTCTAAGCTACTGTGCAAAAAAATCGTGCATTGAAAGCACCCAGTTACAAGATATTCTTTAATATCCCTCACAAAGAAGCTTCTACGAAAGCAATATTATTCGCTGGGATATTACAAGTTAAAAACCATATAATAATATTTTCACTACATTTCGTTTCTTTTATTTTTATAAAAGTCTTTAATTTAATTTTAGATTGTAAAAATTTTATTACATCGTTTAAAAGTAGACACAATTTTACTTTCATTGATATAAAATAAGTAAACTTTGTCTCCGTTTACACTGATTGTATACGTCTAAACAACATTTTACCACAAAATTACAAGAATATAGTTTTGTTGCCGCCATATATTAATAAAAATAAATTTTAAGTTCATTACTATATGTCTGGATCTATAAAGACAATAAATTATATGCCATAGTTTTGCCACGATATGCTTTGCAAAAATTATATTTGAAACTTGAAATTAAAGTGGAGAAGTTAGGGTTAAAATGTAAAGAAACACGTTTAGATAAAGACGCAGCTACAGTGGGCTTAGTTGAATCTTATTATCTTCAAACGTAACTTAAAGGGAAAAACACCAAAATTTTTCAAGCAGATATTCAAAACACATGCATTAAAATCCAATTGCTTGGAAAAACTAATATTTTTATATAAAAATTTATACACTAATAAAGAATTAATTAAAGTTAAAATGATTTACTAAAGAAACATTTTCTATAGATATTTAAATTATAATTTTTTTTTAATAATTGCCAATCTTTAAATAATGGTTTTGTTCATGGCCTAATTACAAAATTAGATACACATTTAATTTAAAAAAAATTTCGTTTAATAAAACATTTCACATGAAAAATGTTTCTTTGTGGGAATCTATTGATAAACGCACTCACTTAAAAACAATTCTTTTGTATAAGTGCTGTGTAATAAAAGATTTAAATTTTTTATTGTTAAAGTTTATTATTTTCAAAATTTATATTATTTTCCTAAATTTACACAAGTTTTATTTAACAAATTTGGTTTGAAGTAACTTTTTAAAATTTTGTTAACTAAGTAACTGTTAATTACCTTTAAATTTATCATTAATACTTCTTGTTTAGTTTATTGTAAAAACACTCACAAAATAACGAATAATTGAAACAAACATAAACAGTTATACTAACTTTGCCATCCCTACTTTATCTTTTGGTTTTTTTTCTGCTTCGTTTATTATCAATTTTGTTTCAAATACCGTTTTTGCAAATGTATTAAAAAGTTGTTTGTCTGTCATAAATCCCACAATTGTGTACCGATTTCTTGAATATATATTGAGCACTGCTGTAAGTAGATAATTTTCAACTGATATATTTATTGTCAAAATCGTTGGACAAATAGAAAAGATAACTGCACTAATTTGTTTTGTTTTAATCTTCTTGTACACAGATTAAAAAAAAAAATCCTGTATTTTAATCATTTATTTATAAAATACTTATTGTCGGGGAATATTAAACATTTAAAAAAAATTTAACTTCATGTCTTAAGCAAATTATTTAAGGCATTTTACAAATAACAAATTTCTCTAATATTTTTTATATAAAATTTTTGAATTGAAATATTTTGAAAAATTTTTTTTTAAGGACTACAATAACTATTTATGAAAAGAAATAAACTTAAAAAATAGTTTACCTCTTGAAATTTGGTAACGATTATCTGAACCGTAAAATATATTTAAAGAAGCTTATGTTTATATAAATATAAATCATGTTTTAGTATCAGGAATAGTTTGGTATCTACATATTTAAGCATACTTATCGACTACTTATCCCTATTAAGAAACTGACATTGTAATTGGAATACACAGACTTCAAACGAAGACAATAAAAATACCAATACATTCATACATGCATATGTATGTATGTACATAAGACATTGTAAATAAAACAAATGGTCTACTTTTTTTGTCTTGGTAAAATCATATTACTTCCAGATAATATTTAGTTTCATTTCTTACTTATGTTTTTGTTTTCCATTCTCTTAAAGAAAACAACAAAGAAATTTACAAAATATATAAGTCGATAGAAAAGTTTTCTTAAGCGTGAACATTTTAACCGTAAATTGACAAGAAACAAACAGGTATGTAAAGACATGTCGACAGACAAACCTTGGGAGATTGTTGTTAACTGTGGAAGTCAGCCAGCTGGCAAAACTACAATAGTATTTAATAAGAATTGACAGAAAGTGTGTCTAAAGAGACTAAAGGAAAATCTTCATTGTCTCCAAGGCAATGAATAAATTTTGAAAGAATTTTCATTATCACTTTTCTTAAAGAACTTTCTCTGTCGTTGTTTGTTGTGTCACGGATAAAAAAAAAGAAGAGCAAAAGTTCGAATGAATACAAAGTGTATTAAAACGTTATGAAGGTGGTGCAATGTTTAAATTAAAACCATTTAAAAAGTTTATGGTATTAATTAAAGTCTTTAATTTATAAACAAAGTTTTATTTTATGTAGTAAATATTGTGTGCCCTGTTGGAAATATAGTGCGGAAGAATATTTAAGAATTTTTTAAAAATTTTAAGTCTTCCTCTCTTATAGGAATCTATTTATGTACATGTATGCAAGTTTATATTTGTGTGCTTGTATTTTGTAATAAATTACACAATTAATTACAAACTATTTACAATTGTTTTTTAAAATTTTAAATTACAATTAAATTTAATTTTAAACAATTGTCCTCAATATCTCAGTTACACATTTTATATAATGTTTAACTTAATTGAAGGAGCCTAAAGCTTCATTTAATAACTTAAACAAAATTTAGTTTTTACTTTTGAAGTAATTAAGTACACACATACACATGTATTTAATTACATACAAAGATTTTAAAAAAATATAATACAAGATAATATAAAAATCCTTTTTAAATAATAAAAAAGTTGCTGTGTTATTTTAAATAGTTAAAAGCACAACAAAAAATGTAAAACAGCTAGTGCAGGAACAATTGTTAATATGTTTAAAAAAAAACAAACTGTAAATGTATTATAAGGTTATTCTAGAAATTTAAAATCTATCAGTTAAAATACTTATTTTATCAGATATTTTCCTAATGGGTTTTTTTATTTTATCCAAACACTTAACTACTTTTGTACAGGAATATCTGAAATTAAATTTTTAAACACCTACACACACATGTCTTTTAAAAGTTTTTCAAACTAATTTAATACCCGCATAGCATTGTAAGTGAGCCTTTGTGTTTAAGAACATTTGAAGTTTTTTGTTTTCGTTTATTTTTTATTGTTTCTCTATCAACTTACAAATGAAGCAACGCAAAAGATATATCGTTTGTTTATAGTGCAAGTGTTTGGAATTAATTGTTTAGATGGTTTCTTTATTTACCGTATAGATTAGGGCTTTTAGGGTCTTATTACTATTAACTTTATTTGGTTTAAATTATCGTCTCGAATGTTTGTACTTTGAAATTTAAAGTAGACATCTAATTGCTTCAATAGTATTTACAATGTAAATAAAAGTGTATGTTTTAACATTAGTACAGATGTATGTGCTTTAAAATATATGTACATATGTATGTATGTATGTTAGTATGTTCCTTTGATTTTATTTAATTATAGTAAATGCGTAAATCGGTTTTATTTAATTTTATTTATTCTTTGTTAAGCTAATATGTGCAAGTGTAAGACTTTAAACACTTTAAGTTTATTGGTTTTTAGTGGAATGATGACTATTTTGTTTTAAATTCACTACTAAGCAAAAAGCTTTCACTAAAAATTACTAGACAGCGATAACTTTCGCAACATTATCTGTAAAAATTATTATCCTACTAGAGAATATCAGTAACAATTTTTCCAAAAATGCTTATAAAACTTAAATTTAGCCGGAATTTTTGGTTGAAAGAGTTTATGGCAAATTTTCGATATTTTTATAAAGGATGTCTTAATATAAAAGCAATAAAAAGAAACTTCTTAATAGAGGCATATGTATGTTTTATAACATTAATTTCATAGAACACAACAGGAATATGACTTTAACACTATTGCGGGGATCAACTCATAATATCTTCTTTAAATGTTTTATTAGGCCAATAAATATAAATGAAGAAAGGGTATCACAAAGTATACGCTTACATCACTTTTTCTTTAAACAAAACTGTTGTTGTAGATTGCATTAGCTTTAAAATTATTAACAAAAGTTTTGTTTGACTAATAATAATAAACTCCTTAATAGAATGTGTATAATGAGCTCAATTTCACGCCCACAGTCCATAAAAGGCATACGTTTTAGTTTAATAATTTTTTATCTGAGTAGTTAGGTTCTTATTTTTGTTGTATAGATTTTGCTCGTGCAAAAAATGCAAGTATAAAATAAGAAATAGGTTTTATAATTCCAGTATTATATTTCCATTAAACCCTGTGAGTGCTTTAAAGGTATATTAAAACCTATTGGTTATGAAAAATTGAAAAAAATTATAGTAATCGTTCTACTAATGCATAATAAATTTAGCGGTTACTAACAAAAAAATCTCAAGTGTAAAGTAAAGAATAACTATTCCGCTTTGTAATTTAAATCACGTTTAGTTATTTTCATTAAAAAAAGTTTGGGATTAAAAACTACCTCTTAGAAATTTTCTTTACTAAACGCAAAAATAAAATCAGTGATCTTGATGGTGTTTAAAAATATTCTGTTAAATAAGAGTTTCGATTTAAAATTCTTACGAATTCTAGGGCAGAAGTTGTATACGATTCTGCAGTTATCGTTTTACAACCAACTTACACCAACCAACACCAAAACAACCCTAAAGTCCACTGTCCCATGTAAAGCAATTTTATAGAAATTAAAGTATTTTTTTTAATTTCCATAAATGCTTAGAAGTCCTTAAAAGCTAAAATAAACGTTATGTGGTTAAGAAAGCTTGAAATGCAGTTAGGAAGTTCTGGAAAAAAAAATAATTAGATCACATATAAAACATCGATTTTTACTTAAAATAACTAATATAACATTTTTGTTAAAAACGTTTAGTTAAAGCTTATTTAACTCTATGTTAAGAAACCCTGCCAACGTACAAGTGTGTGCTCTTTGATCTATTTACTATTTACATATGAATATATGTAAATATGTTAGTAAACTGATGCTGGTATACAATACAATTTTGCCTACATACTACGTAAAAGAAAATTCAATGGAACATATTTTCAATAACTGTCTATAAAGTCAATAAAAATTGAAATATAAAAATTCTTGCATATATATGTAAATAAAAGTAGAAATATTACTTGCATTTACATAAAAAAGAATGTCAGTAAACAATTTATTTACAGACTATAAAAGGAGAAAATGCCATTAAGTATTATTTATGAAAATCTAATAAATATTATAAAACACTTTTAAAGCTCTATAGTTTTTATAAAAATATAATTATTTAGAGTCTCTTTAGACAGTCAATTATCTTAAGTAGAAGTAATTTTTTAAAAATTGCAGAGTATTTCAAATTGATTTATTGCAGGATATTTTTTTTACTCAAAAATTTTACTGGTTTTTTTAAAGTTTAATTTATATAATACATTATTTTATAATATTTAATATTTAAAAAATTCGAGTCTGAAAAATTCTTTTCATTTCTTTTTGTGGTTTGTAAAGTATGTTTTTTTTTGATTAGGCTGCAACTATCCTTTCACAATATAGAGAAGCCTTACCAGCAGCACATTTGTATATAGTAAGGCAGAAAAACAAACATTTATATTATGAAAAATATAAAAAAAATTTGCTCCATAAAAAATAAGTAAAAATATATTTTTATTGATATCATACAACTTCACCTAAACAACAATATACAAACATAAAAACTCATTGGTGGTATCACAGCTATTCTGTTTGTGATACAAGCAGTAGTATTAGCAGTTGTAGTTGCTATTGGTGTGGCATTATAAGGCATAAAAAGACAATCGTACTACTAACATTACCTATAACAAGAAAGGCATAAGAAAACACATTTTTATTAAAAATAAAATTCAAGGATTCCCATTGAACAAGATGGGATGACTGGTTGAGTGACTAATAAAAACTCACAAAGCTACTAAATAAACAATAAGAACACGTCACGTATTGTCAATAAAAATAATAACATCACACTATAAATTTAACTTAAACAAGGCAAAACAACATACACACACAGCTAAAACAACGGCAACAAGAGAATACCGTTATTTTAAACAATACAACTAGGAAAAACGTAACATTAAAAAGAAAGGATATTGGTCGCCATGTGTTTGTATTTATATATGTATGTGTGTATGTATTTTCTATGTTATAGTCTTTTCAACCAACTTCTGTCTAAAAGTTGAACAAACACCTTACCATCGAACGACTCTATAATAACATCAGTAACTATAACCATAAGAAATAAAATTGTAAAAGAAACAACAACAAAGAACATCTTATTTCAAATTTTGTGACTGGCACTGTATGTGTGCCTTTTCTTGTACTTATTACAAACGTCAGCATGTTTTTGTTGTTGTTGCATTTGTGGCCTAGTAAAAGCTTTGGAATAAAAACAATTATTATTTAACAACAAAAAAAAAAAATACATATGCAATATGTGGTTATATTTAAAATAATAACTCAACGTTAATATTTGTTTAAATAAGTCTAAATATTAATTTACACGTTTCATACCTTAAAAGGAAAAATAAATTTAATTAGTAACATTTAAATGATCTCAAGTTTACAATTTTTGATTGCTGTATAAGTTGGTTTGTGTTTCTTGAAAATTTGCCTTTTTTAAGGGGGAAATATAAGAAACGTTAGATATATAAAAAAGCAGAAATGATTTCATGAGCTTAAAACCGTAACTTTTTTCAAATTTGGCTTCTTTTCGAACACGGTAATTAAAAGTGTAAGGGGTGTGAAATAGCTAAATCAAGGAAAGACAAATCTTTAGCATTGATTAAGGTTTAAGGCAGTTTTTTTTCTGATTTTGTATTTAGCCTCTTAAAACTACTGCTCTCGTCATTAACATTACAGGTCTAAGTATTAAGTTGATATCAAGTAAATCAATTTTCTGATTCAAATATGTAGAAATTTATCCATTGTATATAAAACAAAGCCTTTTTTCTTTAATTTTTGTAAAATAAAAAGTAATTACATCTAGTAGTGATTTTCTCACCTCTATTGAAAGAAAATTCTTATCTTAAATCTATTCATTTTCTATGACGCCTCCTCGCCACATGTTGGTTAAGCGTAGTTATTGGCTGCAGAATAGTATAAAAAATTATCATAAAAAAACTAATATGAACCAGAGAAAAATTACTTTTTGATGTTCAATAAATAGAAAAATATTAGAAAAAAATTGTTTCCTTTTTTACAAATGCTACTACCAATATTTATGTTTGTGCTTCACGTAACATTAAATAAAACATAAACAACATCACAAAAGAAAGACTTCATAGAAGCCGCAAAACTCATCTCTCGCACTTAAGGTGGTGCAAACAATATGGAAAATGCAAAAAGATAATGATAATAATAAAAGCAAAAACAAAAACAAAAAGAAAGAAAATTAAACCAAATAACAACTAAAAACTCAACGTTTATTTAAAGTCTAAAACAACAATTGAAAAATCAAAAAGAATAAACAACCACTCTCGCTCGCAGCTTTACTTTGATTGAGGGGTTTTTCTTTTTTTTTCAATCACTTATCTTTTGTTTAGGTCCACAAAAATGATGGGGATTTATAGGCTTTAATTTTCATTACGCGATTTCAATGTGCCAATAACCTATTGGAAAATTTATTAAAAAAATAATAACCTTTTTTTATATTAGAAAAAAAAAGAAAAACAACAAAGACAAAAATACAAACAACAAACAAAACAACAATAGTTAGTACTTTAATCATAGATTCATTTTGAAATTTTCACCCTCAACTCAAAGCAAACGAAATGGATGGATGAGTGTTGAATGATGCTTCTATTTACCTTGCAAAAGTTATTGAATGATTCTTTGCTGGCTAAAAATAATAACAATCATAAAATGTAAATTAAACAATAATAAAATCAACTGCCTAAAAAAACAATTTATCAATTTTTGTTGTATTTTGCACGTTTTCTTTTAACCCTTCGCTCTTTGTTGCAAAAAAAAAATATTTTACTCTTAAGCCAGCCTGTTTCACAAACAATATTTTACAAGGGTTCAAGATTAAACGAATCCATATTAGACGAGATTTTGTTTCATTATTTTGCAAAATGTCTTTCTTTTTTTTTTTGGCATTAACTACTTTAGGCTAAATCTTTAGGGATAAATAATATTTAGGAAGAATAGAATGTTTCAAGGGATGACTAGGCATATTTAGGAAAGGTATTTGAAATAATTTGTTTTTGATTTTTAGATAAAATTGTTCTCTACTTAAGCCGTAAAAGGTAAAACAAGATCTAAACCATCGATAAAACCGGTAAACAAAATTGAACATTTTATTGTTCTTCTATAAGGGTTTTTAATGGAATTTTGCCGAATTTTGCGTTACTGTTTTGAAATTTTCGCTCACCTTTTATCTAAAAGCAATCAAATTGTTCCAAAGTGCATTTAAAATGGTTGTGTTTATTTATGTTATTTCTGGTGAGCACTCATTGTATGAAAAGCTATTGAGCAAAGGCAAATTCGTATAAAAGAAGGTTTTGCTCAAATGAATTACCGATAGTAAAAAAAAAATTTTTAAATTATTGAACATTGCATATTGAACAAAATAATCGGAATTTTTAAACTAAAATGCTAACACCATTTACAGTTTTAAATTGTAAGTACTGTTTAGCTTGCATTTTAATATAGTTTGGAAAAGTTGCATAATTAACCATAATTGAAACTCCCTTTAATCCAATAAATTTTCTTTTACAATTTTTTTTCTAATAGTCTCCTCTTAATATTTAATTCAAAATTTAGGCGAATGGAAAAAAATATTTGTAATAAAATACCATCCATTACTCATTATTTTACACACACACATAGTTAGCAAGCGTAAGACAAAGATTCCTCTGTATGTAGTTCATAGCACAAGGGATTTAAGACTGACTAAAAAATTTACTAAGAATTTGGCTGACTGGTTGGTGCAATAGCTTGTTTTGCCGGATGACTTGAGAACAGACAAAAACTAAAAAGGTTTAGCCTCTTTTAAAAAAGTGGGCTAATTTAGGTGTAATATTTAACAATAAACAGATTTTAAACGCTCTCGTTTCATTCTATGCATAAATCTTAAAGCATAGAAAATAATCAGTTTGATTTTTTTTTGTGTAACAAAAAAACCGCATAAGATAAAAACGTAAAGAGTGCAATATACCATATTTAACTGAATTTTTATTTTACATTTTATATATAGAATTTACGAAGCAAAGTTATTTTATTAAAGGAAAATTAGTTAAACGTATTCTATTAGCAAACATTTTATGGTAATTATTTTTTAGGAATTTATAAATATCTAACAATTTTTTATCATAAAGAGACTTAATGTAAATTTTGCTATGCCTGGAGGTTTAATAAAAAATTTTCAATGAATGGAATTTTTATCAGCTTTTGAGAGAGAAATCGTTTGAGCTTTAAAAAAATTATCCATTAATTAGAATTTCAAATGTTTTTTACGAACTTTGATTTGTTTTAAGAAAATTATATTTAGTTTTTTTTTAAATTATTATTCATTCATTATCACAATGAAAAAATTAGGTTCCTAAGAAATTAAAAATGAACTTAAGCCAGAATAAAACTAAAAATAATTGTCTTAATCCATTTAGTTTTTTTTTTTGAAATATACGTAAGAAAAAATATTTTCAAGTTTTTCTGTATAACGAAAATTCTTTACACTAATCACCGATCAAAGAATGCTGATGATGAAAACCGTAGCTGGTTTCGAAAAAGCATTCCACTCGGCTACTGTCGCCAAAAACTTACTTTTCAAAATTATTATTCATTCATTATCACAAAAAAAAAATTAAATTTCTTAGAAATTTAAAAAAAAATGGAGTCAGAATAAAACTAAAAATAATTGTGTTAATTTTTGCAAGATTTTTTATAAAACGCAAATTCTATAATAAGAAATTTCTACTTTTTTGGATTTTTTTTCTGTAATTTTGTGTTTATTATCCGGCTGGGAAGCCAAAATTCAAAGCTATATAATTTAATTCTTTTATAAATGGAACTACTAATGTATATACTGTATTGTGATATTCAAAATATTGGTTTTATATTTTATATTTTATTTTATTTTATATTATTTTAATATTTACTTAAATTAAATTAATAAATAAAGAAAAAAATGATTAAGTTATAAAATTTGTAAAAGATTTTCTATAAGATAAAGTTTTCCCCTAAATGTTGTTTAAAGAAAAGGAAATGTTGTTAAAATTTTATATAAAATAAAATTTATTTATTTCTGTAGAAAAAGTTTTGTTAAAATTTTGCTTTAGAGGGAAAACTATTAAGGTGTTTTCTATTTAAAATAAATTTTTACAAATTTTTGAAATAACCTGTATGGAAAAAAATCCTTGCTAATATTGCATATATAAAAAAAAAGTTACAATTTTCCATAGGAATTAACTTATTTTATTAAGAAAATAAATTGGCTAAACTTTTTTTATATAAAAATTTAAATATAAAATTTTGTATGAAATTTTACTCGTTTTTTAGAGAGAATTTTTTTTTTTTAATTAAAATAAATAACCATTTACGATTAGCAAATGTGTATGAAAAAACTTTTATTTATAGCCGCAAAGTAAGGGTTATGTAAACATAAAATTTATTGCAAATAAACCAATTATCATCATATTTGATTGATTATAATATTTTTTGATCTACTTGTAAAAATTTTTATAAACAAAACTTTTTATATTTGATTTACATATATTCACACTTGGAAATTATTAATTTCATCCCTATTAGCTTTATATCCATAAATGTGTGCATATTTTTTTACCTCAAGGAAAATCCAAAAAGATATATATTTTTCTTTAAATTTGCACAAATTTTAATTTCTATTCCTTTCGTTAATATGTCGTAAGTTTATGTCTTCGTCTGCCATATTTTTAAATTAAGTTTTTTAAAAGAATCTTAAATTTATCTGACTTTTAATTATTATCATATGTTTAGATGATATTTGTCCTATCTTACATTTTTTTTATATTAAAAAAATTTATATGTATAGTTATTTTATTTAACTTTTGCACTTTTTACATACATTTCTCTCATGTTCATAACGGAGAGAATAATAAAAAATTCACACGTTATTTTCACTGTCAACATAATGTAATTGTCGTCAACAATAAAATCGATATGATTGTATGAGGGAATCTTTAAATTTACCCACATCTAAATAAAACTTTTTTGTAGTATATGAAGCTATTTAAACATACATGAGAAAATACAGGAAAAAATAAAAATAATAAAAAAATGTACATAAATAAATAAATTCAAATATATACACTCAGACCTTTTTGTACGTGCACATGTCAAAGTTATATCTAACGCATATGCTTCTTCTGTTTTTGTGTATTTTCACCCAAAGAGACATTTGCACATACATTGATATTTTTGAATAAATATGTATATATGTGTAAAGAATATTGTTTTTCTCTGTTAAATTAATATATTTGTGTTTGCAGATATAAACACATATGTGTATTATATAATGTTATACTTAATTCCTTATTGTTATGTATGTTTGCACATATATGTATGTATGTGTTAGTAAAAAAGTTATTTCATAAAATAACTTTTGACTTTATATCATACAAAACATCACATTTATGTATGTATGTCTTGAAATATATGTGTGTGAGCGTGTATGTTTATGTACAAAAATATTAATAATTCTATTGAAAGAATTTATATTGTATATTGGTGAAGAAAATTAATTTGCTTTTGTGGTAAGACAAATACTTCACAGCATGGTTTCTTAACAACATTTCGAAGCATAGACTAAAACAAAGTTAAAAATTAGTGAAAGTCACAGATTAACCATGATCATACACAGCTGGTTTAGATTAAAGAAAATTATAAACATTAACACTTGCCGTTTAATAAAAAATTATATAAATTGTGCTTAGTTTTGTAATAAGGAATATATGTTTAACTTGTCCTATTTAGGCAGTGACATAGAAACTCATTTCAATAAATTTGATTCAATTCAATAATTTATATTTTTTACACGAGAAGAAATATGGAAACAAATATTTTTAACAATTACAAAAA
>NDXZ01010793.1:0-11638 GCA_003055125.1 Paykullia maculata
TAAAACAATAATGTCAATATGACGAATAAATATTTTTTGGCTAAAAGTTTTTTTTGCTTATATATTAAAATTTTTTGCCTATATCTCGAACAATTTTTTTGCTTATATCTCAAAAAAAAATTTTTATTGAAGTTTCTCAAAAAACATGTCCTACACCCAAATATAATCATTTTTGTGCAAAAAAAAAATAATATAAAATAAAATTTTTTTTATATTTGGTTAGTTGTCGAATTTCGGTGATTTTCAATAGCAAGCAACTTGGGAAAATTTCTGATCGTTTGATACTAATACCGTGTCCGTACGACATTACGGGGCTGAGAAAAGTTGATTTCAACAGACTGAGAGACGGACAGACTGACAGACGGACATAGCTTAATCGATTTCCCTATCTATAAGGATTCAGAATATATATACTTTATTGGGTCGCAAATGAATATGGTAGAAATTACAAACGGAATGACAAACTTTTATATACCATTATCACCTTAGGTGAAGGGTATTATAATTATACAATCTTGTGAGAACAATAATTGTTACTGATAAATTAAATATTCATTACCATTCATCATGGATGATGGTAGTGACAGTGAAGAAAAGGATGGAAGCTGGCAAGTAGTTCCCCCGCTTTAGTTAAAAAACTGACGTTTAAGTGATTCTCCAAAAATTATTGAATATTAAAAACCAAATAACAATGATTACAATGCAAGCATATCAACAAACAATGACTGGCGCTCCGACTGCGCCGATAATGATAACACAGATTTTTTTCAAGTTAGAGCTTAATTCCTTTATTGTTTTTAACACAAAAAATATTATTGTTATTTTATTTAACACAAAATGATTTAATATTATCTAACACAAGAAGAATGATTTATTGTATACTTTAAATAAGGGAAACTATTTCACACGAGTTATCCATTACGTGCGTCCGCGTAACTAAGACTGGCTTGTTGATTCGCTTCACGTTGTGCCGACATGTGCAGGTTTGCAGCGAACCAACACGCGCCAACATGCAGACGCTGATCCAGCAGAAATAATTTTCCAGGCAGGCAATTATTAATTAGGCCAGACACGCGTGTAGAGTTTATTGTCTTGTTATTATTTAATTACTAAAATGCTGACGAAGCTGAATTTCCTCTGTCAGCAATATCGACGCCGTCGATCACTCCTCCCTCCTTAAATGTCTGCGTTCCGCAGATCAGCTTTGTAGATAAGGAAGTTTGACCAGCCGCCCATGTAACCCCGACGGCTGGCAGATTGAGTTTCCTCGTAATTCTGTGCCATATCATACCGATACATATGCCCATTACTAACACAATACTCACGTGGCTGCCAAGTGACCAATCTAGTTTCGCACCAAGGTACTGGAGTCTATCCACGTTGCTCAGGCTGATGTTGTGGACTTGATCGATGTCCAAGAGTAACCTTTCATTGGTCAAATTCGTTAGAACCGACGGAAGCGGTTGAAGCATGGAGAAAGACGTGCTGGAAAAAGTTTCATATCCACCAGTTTGGTCTCATTGGAGAGCCGGATCAGGTAGGTCCCATTGAGGATTCCTTCGTTTTCCTGGGTCCTTACAATACCCACGAAGCTCGTCAGATACAGCATTTCAGTGGTTATCATCTCCACGACCCGCGTGTCTATCATTCTCTACCGACAGTAAGCGACTGTTGTTGGTGGTGTTGTTAGTATGTAAGCAGGATTTTTTTTACACCAAACGTCTCATTCTGGCTAATAAGGATTTCACTTAATGGTAGTTTGATTTGCTTCACCCTCCTGATAGGTGCTCTGGCCTTAAGCCTGCTATAGAAGCCTTTTTTAAGCTTTGGGACAGATGTCACATACAACAATTGGGATCCGTTGGTATTACTTGAGGGCGTACCATATTCAATTGCTTCCACCACGTTGCCGTAAGGTAATATCTCCATTTCAGTGATGATGTGTTCGACTTCAGTTCTGTCCAATAGGTTTGTGTTGATGGTTACACTTTTAGCCAGTTGACAGGCTCTTACTAGTTCGTTGATTACATCTTTCAGAATGAGGATTTGACCCAAGGTATCTTGTCCAATTGGCTCTGTTTCTTTTCCGTTATTAATTTGATTCATTTTATCGATGAGTTCGTTGGTTTTCTGTACAACTTCATTTGTGGTCTTAAAAAATTTGTGCGTTGATTTTGTATTGCTTGTTGTTATTGTCAATCAATTTGTTTTGACTTCTCAAAACGGCATTCCAATCTGTCGCATCTGGGTTACCGGCTACCCACTTCCACGCGGAGCCAATCCAGTCGATCGATCTTCGGGCTCTTTTTCCCGGGCTCTTTTTACTGGGTTCTCCAATCTGCACTGAATGTGGAGTGAAAACGCCCA
Organism: Paykullia maculata; assembly: GCA_003055125.1. Taxonomy (NCBI): domain Eukaryota; kingdom Metazoa; phylum Arthropoda; class Insecta; order Diptera; family Rhinophoridae; genus Paykullia; species Paykullia maculata. The sequence goes on from NDXZ01010793.1 coordinate 2,368, forward strand.
TGCTAGCCAGTATGAGAATGCTTACTGGAGTGATCATCTTGGTCTGTAAAATATCAATTTCTTGTTCTTAGGGGTTAGTAAAAGTCGGACAAAGCCGTTTTTTTATTTATTTTAATTGTTTTTATTTTATTTCTATAGATATATATATATATATATATATATGTGTATATGCAATACATATGTTTTTACGTATAATTGTAGCAAAAGTAATTACTAAGAGATGGAATGCACATAGTATTCCATACTTTCTATGTTTTAACATTTCTTCAGTTCTTAGCTCTCTTTTTTGTCAAAGGAAATTGTCATGAAAAGAAATAAGTGTTGTATTGTTTTTTATGAATTTTGTCTCAAATATTGTATATGGGCTTTGTGAATTCTTCTACCACTCACTGTGCGTATCGTAACTTTATTATCTTTTTCTAGAACTTATTTCCTATATACTGGTTTATTCTTGCACCTTTATGTTTTTTATACTAACAAAAATTGCGTCGCCGCTCCTAAACTTTTTTGATCAAGAACGTTTTCTGTTCATACGTTTGTTTTTTTCCTTTGCATTTCTCTTAATCAGTTGCCTGAGGTCCTTGTTAATTCTAGAGCACGCCTCGAGCAAATTATTGAGGTCGAATGTTCCTGTTCTGTTAAAAAAAATGTCACTAGGTTTTTTCCCCGTGACTGAGTGTATGGTGTTGTTTTATCATCCAAAGCTACATACATCAATTCCTGCACACTCAATTCTACATTCTTCGCTCTCAGGCACCTGTAGATTTCTGTAAGAGTCGAGTGAGCGCGCTTTTTCTGGCCATTTACCTCACTAAGCTGTGACGGTGTCAAATAAATTTTCCCAATAAAATCTTTGATAAGGGGACTCAGAAAACTACTCTCGTTATCAGTCACCAAAATCTTTGGTGCTGTAAAGTAATGTAATATCTTGACTAATTTTTCCCTAATATTTAACACTGATCTATCGCTTACATGAAATAGCTTGACAAATTAAGAGAATTTGTCAAGTACAGACAAACAATTTCTGGTCCTGTACCTCAATTATGTCCATGTGTAAGATTTTGCACGGCATTTTCGGTGTGGGTGTTTCCTGGAATTCGGGTCTAGGAGGATTCCTGTTATATTTATTAGCATTACATATCTCACAATTGGCTACAAATCTTTTGATTAGGGTGTACATGCGAGGGGAGTAATATTTGTCTAGTATCTGTATCCTATTTTCTCTTGCATTTCTATGTGCTCTACGATGTTCTTTCTGGATTACTTCAAATTCTCTGAGCTCACGTCAGTTACCACTTTTTGGGCAAATTTAATCTTGTGCCTGGTCTTGTATAATCGGTAAGTAGCATCTAGGGATCTTAATGCCATTTATTATACTGGGATGGATTACTTTCCTAAGTATGTCCGAAAGTTTCTTGGCATTCCACTCGGATGACGAAAGTTTGCGTGTGGTGTTTCCTGTAATTGCAGGTCGGGACCCATCTTAATAAGTTGGGACCTCCATGGGAGGGATGAGATCTGAAGCATCCTGAATCGCGCTATAAGCAGTTGAACCAGTTGATGAAGCATCATCGTTCCTTCCTTCATTTTCTATACCTCTGGAATTCACCACATAACCTAAAAACTCCACACCTCAGTTTGCATTAAATGAGTTCTGGCTATGTTGTTTTTCAAATTTGCTTCTTCTAACTTTTCGAAAATTGTGTAAACATTACTTAAGGTTTTCTCCTCACTATCTCCAAATACAATGATGTCGTCTATATAGACGTAGCATATCTTTCCTATATGTTCCTTAAGAACGGCATCGATCATTCTTTGAAAGATCGCTGGAGCATTCTTCAGCCCAAATGGTAGACAAAGGAATTCGAATTTTTCGTTCATAGTCAAAAATGCAGTCTAAGGAATGTCTAAGGGTTTCAGAGAAATTTGGTGGAACCCAGAAGCTACATCAATAGTCGTGGAAAATTAAGCATTGCCTAGACTTGCCAAAGTTGCATAAATATCTGGTATGGGATGCGTGTCAGGCACGGTCACAGCATTTAGACCGTTATAGTCACAAAAAATCTATATTGTTTTTCACCGTTGGGCTTCGGTTTTTTCGGCACAATCTAGATTGGAGAATTGTTAGGACTTTTCGAGGGGCGTATTATTCCCTCAGATGATAATTCATCAATTTGTCTTTCCACTTCTTCCCTCATTGCCGCTGGATACGGATAGCTTTTCGAATAGACCTGTTCCGATGTAGTCGTTCTAATTTCAGTTCGAACTTTTGTCGCAACAGCTTGACTATCATCAAGTGGCATGAACAAGTTTCCGTATTTAGCTATAATTTCGTTAATTCTCTCCTTTGTCCTTGTTGGCATAGACCCGTCTATTATGTTATTTAAGTTACTAGAAATTTTTGCTTTAAGAGGTATCCTTATCATGTCCCTAATCATTCCTTCCTATCAACCACTGCTCCTAGGTCTTTGAGAGTATCGTCACCTATAATCCTATCAAAGGTAGTTAGACTAGGTAGTACGTAATATATGATGGGATCTAGTATCCCATAGCATGCAAAAAATTTACCTATTAGTTTCCTATTTATCTCAATTCCTCCACTTGCGGTGTTAACAATAATTAACGTTGTTTAGGGTATGCTTTCAGCAGATGGCCTAGGGCTACAAAAATTGTTATTCGTGCCGGTATTGGTCAAAAATTCAGGTTTTCTATTCCCGTCCACTTGATATTCTATGAAAGGTAGGCTAGACCTGCGATCCATTCTTTTTTTCAGCCTGTCTGGGCCGGTTTATGTAGTTCACCTTTCGCGTTTGTATCGAACGGTCTACTTCTATCGGTTCTTGTTTTACCTGAAGAGCCCTGGGATACAGTGTCGGTCTGTATCCTGAGTCGAAGTTGTATGGACGGTAGCAATTATCTCTCCGTTGCCAGTTAGGTCTAAAATTGTTCGGTCGGTTGCCAATAAAGTGTATGGTCTTGGTGGAGCGGTGACAGCAGGCTGGGCAGATGCTTGGACGATCCCTCGGTTGGTCGTCTTCGCATGTAGTATGTTATTCCTCATCGTTAGGTTCTGCAGCTCCAGGCAAGCGGAATATGCTTCCGGTAGTGTCTAAGGCCTTTGAATCATGACCATCCTTAACAGCTCAGGAGTAAGCCAACGTATGAAGATGTCCAGTGCTCTATTCCTATGCGTTGTTACAAGAGCACTAACCGCTTCCTCGCTATATGCCTCCGTTTTCAGTTTGTTTATTATGAGAGACAGTTGGTGGTTTACTGTCAAGTAGAATTCGATCATCTTCGATGACCCCTGGGAAAGCTGGTTGAGTTGGTTCTCCAGTGTCTGCACATCCCTCTTGTTAGAATAATGCAGCGACAATATCTTCTTCACTTCCTGTCAGTCGTTGTCGAAGACATTGTATGACACTAAGACAGCGTCAGCTTCAACGACTATCTTCTGTCTAATGCTCTGCATGATAGAGCGATATATGGGCTTATTTCTCACTAACTGGCAGTCTTTTAGTACTATTTCGACCGAATGCACCCACGACACTTAGTGCAGAGGGCTCTTGTCGAGCGTGCATAGCTTTTTGACGCTATCGGGGAGTCTACTGATCGATCTGAGGTCCTCCTCAGTCCTTGGCACCTGCAAGGTCGGAACAACCTCATACGCGCTAACTTCGTCGACTTGCCCTAGTCTCTCGATGCGATCCAGTCTCCTATCTAATTCGGTCATATCAGTTGTCCGTTCGATTGTACTTCACGTTGTCTATATTGTCCTTATCTCCTCCAGGAGCCAATTGACAGCCACCGTAAGGGTAGTCAAGATCGTCTTCATGTCTTCCATACCTTACGATACAACACGGTTGAGCGAAGTGCACGAACCACATTCCTCACAGAACGTGAATTTTTGTAATAAAGTTGAACGATTTGTAAACGTTGTTCAGGCGTAAGTCTTTCCATTGTGAAATGCCAAACAATACTAAACAAAAATAACATGATAGCATGACACGACTCACACGTGATCTGTCAAAAAAAGGCTATTGAAAAAATATCTCTACTTAAATCACCCTTTACAAAAGGATTCACATACCTGATCACTTCTCTGTGGCACCAAAGAAAGTAACTTCTTATTTCTTGCACTCTAGAATTTGGGTTGGGTTTTTTTCTTGAGCCTTTTGCAGACTTTATGTATTTAGTTTAAATACATTTCTTTTCTCCTTTATTTCTTATAGTTTTCACAATTTTTTCGTGATTCGTTTTACACTTTTGACAATTTTTAATAACCTTTTTTTCTTAAATTTTCAATAATAAATTTTTTCCGAAATTTTTAAATTCTTTTCTTCTTTATTTTATTTTTCTTTTCCTAGATTGCACTTTTTCAACAACTTTTAATAACTTTCTCAAAATTTTTAACGATAAATTTTTTCCGAATTTTTCAAATTCTTTTCTCCTTAATTTTATTTTTCTCCTCTTATTTGGATTGCACTTTTTCAACAATTTTCAATAACTTTCACAAAATTTTCAATGATAAATTTTTTTTGAATTTTAAAATCTTTTCTTCTTTATTTTTATTTAAAAAAATGATTCACACATTTTTTTCATCTCTTCGGATTTTCAATTATTTCGATTTTATTATATTTTAATTCTAATAATGGTGAGCCTTAGCTACGCGATTCGACATGCGCCGCGACGGGTAAGAGAACCTTTATTTATTATTATTTTCTCGCGGATGGGTCAGTACTAATCCTTTTTAAAGGCCCACTTTGGTTCTCGTGGACTCCTACGCAGGTACGGATATCGAAACAAGAAAAATGATTTAATTTTATTTAACACAAGAAAAATGATTTATTGTATATTTTAAAAAAGGGAAACTATTTCAAACGAGTTAACCATTACGTGCGCCGCGTAACTAAGACTGGCTCAAATCCAATTCAGCTTTGGCTTGTTGATTCGGTTCACGTTGTGCCGACATGTGCAGGCTTGCAGCGAACCAACACGCACCAACATGCAGACGCTGATCCAGCAGAAATAATTTCCCAGGCAAGCAATTATTAATCAGAGCAGATGCGCGTGTAGAGTTTATTGTCTTATTATTATTAAATTATTAAAATGCTGACGAAGCTGAATTGCCTCAGTCGGCGGTATCGACGCTGTCGATAACTTCAAAACTAGAGAACCAAATAAAAATAACAATAATATAATCAATTACGCAGCTAGTACTAGTAAACCAGCACTAAAATCTACAACAACTCCTACTACTGATAAACAAGTAAGTCAAACCAGTTTTCTATTCTAAGCAATGATGATTATGATAATAATGTTGATGAAAAATGCGACCATGTGCAAATGACTGATAATAATATACCAATATTTATACCAAATATTTCTAATATCAATGCTATGATTAAAAGCTTTTCTAATGTCATTTGTCCATTAAAATTTAAATACAAAACATGAAAAGATAGTCAAATTAGAATTATGGTAAATATTAGTCAAACTTATAGAATGCTAGTAAAGTACTTAAATGATAAAAAACTGAACTTTCATACCTATCAAATGAAACAGGAAAGATCGTATATTTTTCGATTAATAAATTTTTATTTTCTTTAAATTAAAATTGTAGTTTATTTTTATTGTTAAAAAGGCCACAAGGGTCTCCATTTTTATTTGGGGTTTTATACAAATACACTTTTAATGATCACTTCTTTAAAATGTATAACAATTTCTACGCTTTTCTGTGGACTTATTATTTTACTTCCTTTTTTTAATTTTTTAAAGATGTGTAATTTTTACTGCTGGATCATTAAATTATTCAGTATCAACATGTTCAATGAATTTTTTTCGGTAATAATAATAAAAAAAAACTAGGTTCAACATATTCCCATGTGGTAACTTTACGCAAAAGAACTCATTTAAGTACCTCAACTTATTAATAGATGGCATCCCAAGGTAGATTTAAAAAGGTAATAGCGTCGCTGCAACAAATATAAAGAAACAAAAACCACATATATTTTTTTGTTGCAAAAATACTTTAACAATGTCAAAATTATTGCTGCCTGTTTTGGTAAAGAACTTTTTTTCTTCTTTAAATTTCTCACACAAAATTTAATATTTTGCATGCCTATAGACATGTTTGTAATATTTGTGTGTGGGACATGTCTTTCGGGTTGTTTAAAAAAAAATTGACTTATTGACCCAAAATCCACAGAGATATGGGCGAAAAAACTTTATGACTTAAACTACTTTTCGGACATCCTTATAAAAACATACGTGAACTGTATGTATTACTTTACGATATGTTATTACAAAAATTATGTTAACATGTTTTACAAAATATTATTTTGATTATAAAAATACAGAACAAATAATGAACTCGAAATAAAATACAGAACATTTTAAGGGTTTTTACATAAAAATAATTTATACAGAACAGAGCTCTCAAATACAGTACTGTTCTGTATAATACAGAACGGATGGTCACCGTAGTTATATCGCAATTATGTACATATATTGACGCCAACTAATTAGGCGCACAGTGCTTTGATCCCTTATAACGATGGGACAAAAATAGAAGGAGTGGACCTAGAGTTTTGAAGTTTGGTACACTACTATAAAATACTTTAGTTAATAAAAACTTAATTTTTTGCAACAATCGGACAAAGGACACGCCTACCTCCCATATATGGTAAGAACGAAATTTTCAATATTGGCTACATAACTGCACAGAAAATCGTAAAAATCCGATCTTTTACATCCGTTGCTAATGACTTGTGAGGTATTTTTTATTGTGATTGACGTAAGGACTCTAGGTCCTTTCATATATACTTTTTCTTAAAATCTTAAAAACATTAAATTTAGTATGGTATTTATTACATATAAAACAAATGTTTGCGCCAAATTAAATTAAAATTTATTTATAAAAATAGAAAATAAAAATATTGGCTGCAAACAATTTAGAAGATTTTTGCAACAGTGTGCAAGTACAAAATCACATGTTTTCTAAATTAAAATTAAATTTAGCGCCCTCTTTCGGCATCAAAAATAAATATGAAAACTGTGAAATCTAATTCAATAGTATTTATTAGATTTATATCTTATTATATTCCTAGCAAATTTTCATTTAAACTTATTAAAGCTATGGAAATTTGAACGAAAATCACGAAAATAGCAATTTTTTTAATCAATTTTTTTTTTCAAGTTGTGGTAAACATTTTTTTGGTTTTTTCCCCCTAACAGTACAAATTTACGAAAACAGAAAAAAACTCAAAGACCATATTTTTCGTTTTTTTTTTTAATATTCCATGAAAGTTAATCACCCCTATTGTAAATAACAAGTGGAATTTTTGTTCCCTTTAAATTTTTATTCCCCTCGAATAGAAAAATGCTATCGAGAATCTCCCATGAAATAATAAAGAAAACATCAATGCGCAGTGAATGTATGTAAATAAAGAATAAAGTGTAAATAAGAAAAAAATTATAAAAATTTGTTTAAGTCTAAAATAAAATAGAGAATAATGTTTATATTTGGAGCAATAGTTTTATTACAGGAGCAAGAAAATCGTCAGATTTCCAAAATGTCTGAAAATCTGCAGTAACTAAGCAATGAAAAGTGTGATCTTACCAATAACCTGTGGTTAAATTATCTTGTGTGGAAGAAAATTTGTTGATGGCTCTGAAGGAAATGCCGTCAAACATTATAGAGAATTTGGCTATCCGCTAGCGATTAAATTTGGTACAATTGCAGCTGACGGCAAATTGGATGTATTTTCATGCCCAGAAGATGATGTGGCTATTGACTTAAAGCTGGAAGATCATTAAGCGCATTTTTTTATTATAATGGCTGCGATCAAGAAATGTGAAAATTCGATAATGGAACTTGAAATTAACCAACGAATAGGAGAGTGGCCCAAGTTGACGGAAAGTGAAAGTGAGTTAAATAATCTGTCAGGCCCTAAATACACTGGCATGCAAAATTCGGGGAATTCTTGCTATAAACAGGCCGACTTCCTAAACGCAAGTTGCAATGCAATCGTGAAATTACTGGCAATGTCTAATGTTCCTAATCGGCTTGCAACTCAGTTTGATGAGCCTTATCTGTTAAAATCTTCCATCAATTTTATTTGGTATGCAAAGAAGGATTCTACCTAAGGTCTGCTTTGCATTGCAAACACATTTTTTTTATTGATGCATTGCAACTTGCGTTTAGGAAGTCGGCCATAGTATCATGCAAGTGCTTTTTACACTGCCCGATTTTAAAAGCCGTTTTTTTGGTAAAGGACAGCTCCTAATCATATTTTAATTAGTTTTCTGCTGATCCAGCTAACGGCTTTAATATACAAATGTCCAAACAAGGCAACGGTCTGTGGAATGCAGCTGTATTGAAGAAAATAGTGTGTACTCGACTGGCTTATTGCCAGAAATGTTTAAAAATATCATGGGTAAAAATAATTTAGATTTTGAAATGAAACAACAGCAAGATGCTTGCAATTTCTATTTGCATTTAATAAATTTGTTAGAGCGCAATTAACTAAACAAAACTAAGAATCCAGTTGATGCCTTAACGTGAATATAATTGTGATATTATAGATCACAACGAATAAGCTGATTCTCGACGGTAGAATACTCTACAAACTCAGATGGACGAAACAGATATCTGGCTACTGCTCAGAGTATTCGTCCTAACATTGCGAAAACCACTTCATTTTGTATTTAATTTAGAGTTATTTTGATGTTTTGCTTAATTTTAATAAAAATAAAAAATTTGGAATTTAATTTATTTTCTCTCAGCTTTTATAAATATAAAAGGGCGTATTTTGTTCTAAAGAATTTTTTAAAACTTGAATATAAATAAAGTATTTAAACAAATAAATACTTACATGAAGATTTGTACAATTCCCTAAAAAAAATTAAGTGAAAATATTGAAGGGTAAAACGAAAAAATTACGAGAAAAAGAACTATTCACTATAAGGGAAATTTTTGCCGTGAGCATTTTTTCCACGTTATTATTTTCGACTGAATTACCTCAAAAACTTTTTTCAAGGGAATTTTTCATGATAGCAAATACGTGAAAGGGGAAAAAATAACGAGGGGAAAATTATTCACGATAGAATTTTAAGCATTTTTCAAACCAAAAAAATATACATATATGAAAATAATTCATATAAATTTTTTTTATAATAAGTTTTCAATATAATTAGCTATTAGAGAAAAAAATTTCAGCATCCCTATCCAAAAAAATAATTTTTTACAATTATTTTCTAAAAACAATAA
>NDXZ01010799.1:0-16191 GCA_003055125.1 Paykullia maculata
TTTATAATAAATAAGTTCAATAAAATATATGAAAATATGACAATTATATATTTATTTCTTTAAAAAAAGATATAATTAATTTCTGACAATATTATATATTAAAAAGTATTTCTAAAGATATATAAATCATTGTTTTTTTGCACACACGTAAAGAGGCCATGAATGAAACCAATTTTTCAGAGGCGAAATTAATGCAGCTCATAAAAAAAAAAGTAACAGCGCTATATTTGACTTTGCCCAACTTATATAGCCTTCACCATGTGTGGCCCATTTGGGCCAAATGATCTAATTTTTTTCAAATATGTCTGTCTTTCCAAAGCTGCAAAACAACAATTTTTTTAAAGTAAAGTAAAAAAAGGTGGTCGTCTTTTATTGCTAATATCTCAGCCGGTTATTGCAGGATATTGCTAGTTTTTAATACCGATTTTCTCGCGAGTATTTTTCAAAAAGTTTGATAACACATGCAATTCTGGGGGACCTATGGGAACTATAAAAAAAACTACAAAATGGACATAGCTAAGTCTTCCTCTCTTTTTTTAAAGATCGATAATGTATATACTTTATAGGGTCGCAAATGAACATTGCCACATGTGTGAAGGATATAATATCCCAGCCAAAAAAAAAACTTAACTTGGAAGCAGTTAATGTCACTAGTGCATACCTACGGCTTTTTTATTGCCTTTTGAAACTATTGGCTTACAAAAGTGATAAGCAAAACGAATATATTCAGCAGTTTCTTTAAAAAGATTATTAAGAAGCTTTAAAGCAGAGCCTCTACGCGAGGAATCATATAATCTTTCATAGAAGTGAAAGCGGTGCACAACTGCACTCTGCCTTACAAAGCTGCTTCCGAGGAAGCATCATGTTTTGCTGGGTATGTATGTATATTAAAGTTGGTTCGATGTCAATATAACAAAATTGAGAGCAAAAAAGCATTTGCATTATAAAGATAAACATAACTTTACTATAATCCACAAAAGCAATGCTGCTTTACCATCAATTAATGTGGTTTGTATATATTCAATTTAAAAAATGTATATCGTTGGTCTCAGGTAAAAAGGCCCTAATTCGAATTTTTCGAAATTGACTTTCTTAGTGATATCAATACATTTAACACAAATACACCTTATCACAAAAAATTAGTGCATTATTTTCAAAAATAGCGGTTTTACAAGCAATTGTTTAAAAAAATTAACATGTTAATCTATACAGTTTCTATTGTGTTTTTACCTTCTCCTGTAAAATTACAATTATGTGAGTTAGGGACTTTTACCTGAGACCGACGATGCGATAGAAAAATATTTTCAAACGTAGAAAAAGGCTGATTGAAACAACGGTCACCATAAGGTACAACTGTATTCCATAACCTTGATACCTTAACACTAAATGTTCTTTTCATTAATAAGAGAAGCACGTGCTAGACAAGCTAGGGAAAGTATCATATTCGAAACACCAAAATAACATTTATTTACCAGATAATTAGGACGACCATATTTTAAGGTTTTGTAAAAAAAGAGTATCTGCCTTAAGCCTTGTACTCTGTTCGAATTTGTGAAATTTGATAAGCAACAAGGGTATTTCCACATGACCACGACTTTCTTGTATAAAAGTATAAAACATTGTTTTTCATTTGTAAACAAAATGGTGTAGGTTCATTCTGATAAAAAATTAGTTATTAATAAAATTGAATGCAATTTATGAACTTTTTAATATAAAACCTTTTCAAAAAAATAAAATAAAATAAAATTGTTATTTTTTTTAACATTACAAATTTTCGTAGTTAATGCAGTTATTCAAGTTATTCAAATGCAAAACTTCATGTATCTCAATAAAAAACAAAATACACTTACACCACTTTTAAAGCAAAAGGCTCATAAATTTTACATGAAACAACTACCGTATATGTTTTTTCACATGTTAAAAAAAATGTTGTAGATGTATTTCATATGTATTTTTACAAAATGAACAGAGAACTACTTTTGCAATATTTTTTCATGAAAAGTTCACGTTAATTTTTTTATATGTATTTTGACATAATTTCATGTGAAATATTGAACAGAATACCAGGCTTTAGTTTAAAATAATTGAAAATATACTTTATGACCCTATTAAAGCAAACTCTCAGCCTATTCATGTTCAAAGAAGAAGTACAAGAAAACACCTCAATGCAATACATAAACAGAGCACAGTAAGCACAATGATATAGCAGCTTTATGTCTTACTGAACACGGCAAAAAATAAGCTGTGCTTTATAATTTTCGTAGTATCCGCAAAGCACGAGAGATTACAAGATTAACTTGAAGGTTAAACATTAATATGTCATCCAATATGACACCAAGAGTTTAAACATAGGGGACACATTCTAATAATTCATTATCGAGCACAATGTGTAAAGCAATAGGATGGCTTAAGAATATCATAACTTTGCACTTAGATGGGTTCAACTGCAAAAATTATCCCTAGACCAGTTACCTATACAAGCTAGATCATGATTAATTCTTTCCTCAGTACTTTGCATAGACGATAATCACACGTAGCCAAAAGCTGCATATCATCAGCAAAAGAAAACCCATTCAAAATGCAAATTGATTAAAAATATTATTCATAATAATAATTTTTAATATTTTAGAACAAACCGATAAAATATTGATTTATGTGCTGATACACACTTTTATGGGCAGACATCAATTTCTGCTTTTAATATTTTAAATATACTTACAATGTATATTAATTGAACAATTTCATGTTTTCAATATTGAAAATAATAATAGAATTAAATAATCATAGTTTAGCTATTCTATTATGTCCTATATAAAACATCTTTCATTAAGCGCTTCCAATCTCTAAGTTTAAAAATGAAACAAAGTGTTTGTGAAATGTCATCGAAATTTTGTAATCGCTTAAAAGGCCGATCGGTGATATTCGCCGCGGCTTCGCTGGGTCATTACTCTGGCGCACAAATCAGGCATTTGTTGTGTTGGCATTGAGGGACGCTATAGCTTTAGTGGTTTATTCGTATAGGCCTGCGACTTTAAAAAAATCTTACAAGAAAAAGTCTTGCGGAGTCAAATCGCACAATCTCGGTAGCCAGTTCACATCACCTCCACGTGAGATACACACATACATATGTACATATATAGGAGTTGTTTAAAAACATTTGTGAACCTTTTTTTAATGTTTTATTATTTGTAGGTTGTATACAGATATTTCAATCTGATTATTTTTAACTTTTCTTTCCTTAATGTCTATATCTGTGTGTCAATTATCTTCATGTATCATTATGTAGCAATTTTTATTTAACTAAAAGCTACTTAACATATCGCATATCCAGTTCAAAAGTGACACAACTCAAAATTTTTTGACGTAAATAAAAAAAGTTAAAAACAAAAACGTTGGACCATTGAATTCGAATTAAAACTATTTAGCACTTAGCGTAGGGATCTTTTGCCATTATATTTTCTGACACAACTAAAAATAAGTCACTTCTATGAATTACAACTTTATACCAATTGAAACATAAAGAAAGAAATAACTGTTTTAGCAACAGTTAACAACAACAAAATACACTGATATGTTTCTTATAGATAAACAAGTGTATTGTGCATAGTTTAAGCATAAAAACTCGAAAAATGAAAATTTTGAGTTGTGTCACTTTTGAACTGGGTGTGCGATATGTGTGCACTGTATGTACTGTATGTGTGTAGGTAGGCCCATCATCATTTTCATCTTCGTCATACATTTTATATTCTTTTTTAGCCTTTTAATGTATCGAAAAATTAAGTTTGACCCATAATTGCTGGTAGTAATTACATTAACGTTGTTTCTTTTTTATTTTATTTAATTTTATACGTCATTCGGTCTCTTCAGCCTATTCAAAAGCCAACGCAACAATTGTTTATCGAACCAATTTGATCGAAGCCACCAAACCACCAACACTAAATGCTTACTTTCACACACGCACACATTTATCAATTGAGTGCGGTTGATTATAGTGCGTAAGTTTATACATCCAATCTTTTCCAGGAAAATTGTTAATTGTTTTAAAACAATTTAAAGTTGGTTAAAGGGGTTAACCATTTCTTTTTTCTTTCATTCTTATGTCTTAGATAGGGGTTTCCTTAGCCTTGTGCTGCTTTCGTCTGTACTCAGTAAAAAGAGAAAAAAAACGCTAATGATTCTGGCTAATGAGTGTAAAATTCCTGGATCACGATTAAAATGACGGTGTAAAAAATAATTCTGTCACTTACTTTTTATTTATTTATGCAGTTTAAATGTTAACTTAAAAATATTGCGAAAATAAATTTCTTTTGGGCAATAAAAAATTTCAAGAGTAAATATCAACCAAAGTTTTCTTCATTTTGCGGTTAAAAAAGTTTAAAAAAACAGATTTAAAGAAAAACTAAAAAATTTTATTAAACGTTTTTTAATTTTCGATAATGTTGAGGACACTGGGACAATTTGGTACAAAGCTAGTTATCTCGTTAATTATGGAAATGTATGTCTTCCCTGTCAAAAATTAGCCTTAAATATATTTCAATTAAATCAAATAACCTTTTAGTAATAATCGGTCTATAACGTTACCATTCACAACTGATTCATAAATTTATATTAACACAAAGATGCTTCTAGATGCGGCCTTACTTTCCCTACTTCCGAAAATAAACCGTTCAAAATATAAGCTTCCAGAAAAAACTCAATATAAATAAGTTTCATAAGAATAAAAATCTCTTCACCGAACTATGTAAATATTGGAAGATAATAATCCCTAGATCTAGGTACTGATCATGCTCAGAAAGTCGCATAAAAAATGTTATTTTGAATAAACTTCATTACCATAAAATTTTATAGAAATACAAATTTTACCGCCGAGTTCATTCTTACACATTTAACTCTTGTTCCAATATAAGGATTAATTCTGACAAAAATATTGAGGTGTCTGGTATAACGTTGTCGAGCTTGACCGACCATACCTTTTTTGCTGGTTCATTTAAAAAAAATTTAAAAAAACATTGTTTTATGTCTTTTTTTTATTGCAGCTTATTTTCGCTTAAATCTGCAATAACAACAAGTGGCTTAATTTTGTTGGATTTAACTCTTTTGCACATTAGAGTTTTGACTTCTTTCTGTTTCAATTTATTTTAAATATTTAAAAAAAATGGCTGATACTAAGTTCTTGTCTCAGCTGGCAATTTTATTACTGTCGTTATCCTTAATGGTAGTTAAATGCAGCTCAGAGCCCACAGATCATTTTATGGATAATCCCATAGGCACAAAACCAGGTAAGTGGAAGTTTTTTATTTACGAAAAACACATAAAACGCATTTCGTGTTAATATGTATGTACATATTACTTATATGTACATATATGTGTATTTAACGCCCATATTTACAATCAATTTTTAAATTTATAAAACAATTTTTTATTTCACCTTTAATAAATAAAAAACTTAATTGAAAATATGGTTATAAATAAAAGTACGAAAATAAAACAAAATTTGCCATATTCGGCTGTGCCGAATCTTATGTACCATTCACCAATTTATTGACATGCAATAAAGAACGTATGGTTTTTCTTGTGTAACTTTACCATTATGAATAATGAAAAATTGCCCGAATTTCAAAAATGAAAAATGGCTCAAAAATGTTTTTTGAAATTACGAGGAAAGGAAAAATGACCCAAATTTTTTACATTAAAAAAACAACACAAAAATTTGGTGCAATTTTTCCTGTTTTTTTTGTGACCTTTTTTCATTTTTCAATTTTTTTAATACTATGGAAAATTAAAAAATGTTCCCTGTTTTGTTGGATAATTTTTCCTGTTTTTTAGGGTAATTTTTCCCTTTTGAACTTTGGGTGATCTTTCATTTCAGGAATAACCCAAAATTTTTAAAATCCTTTTGTCCTTTTTTAAATTTTTCGTTACCATTGATACCAAAATTCGATACCAAAATGGTTAAATAAAACTAGTTTATGAAAATGGCGTTTCACCAACACCATCAGAATTGAAAGTCCCTGAGCCCGGCCGACGGCTATAGCGAAGCCGGCGATTTGAGTCCATCAGAGTTTATTTTTCCTGTGCCTGGCCGACGCTTGCTGTCTACGGCACTTTCTTAAGCGAAGCCTTAACAGCTTTCTTTCGGAAATTATTTCTTACCAGTAAAATCTCATTTTCATAAACGCTTTTCATTTTTTTTCAATGTAAAAAATTGGAAATTGAAATTGGGACTATTTTTCATTTATCAGTTATGGGGCCCTTTTTCATTTTTCAATTTTCCATAGTTTAAAAAAATTGAAAAATTAAAAATGGCGCCATGGACCGTGTATCATTAGAGGTCTTAAAACAACACGCGGCTAGGCGAACTCGCTTAATCAAATTCAGAAAATATATACTTAATTGGATCGCCACCCATATCACGCATACCACCCATGGTGAAGGGTATACAAAAATCAGTACAAATGGATGACTTCCTAAGTGTATGTTGCTTTGGTGGAATACATAGAAACTTGTTTCTAAAAGCAACCTTTAAAAATTTGACTATGTATTCTGTTCCCAAATGCATCTGTGTTGCCGACGATATACAGAGAAAGGCAAACTATACATCTATACAACGCATTTACAACATACGTTTAGGAAGTCATTTAATTATCTAAAAATATTTAGGAAACATCTTAAGTCTGTTATTAAAAGAAAATTTAAATAAATATTATGTTCATTTTTTTTTTTTTAAATTATCTAACTTTGTACATATGTATGTATGTATGTATGTTTGATTTTTTCTCTTTTAATTTTTTCCCTTCTTGTTGCCTCAATGTTATTGAAGTAGATGCGTTATTATTGCACAAACGACCATCATTCTTTGTTGGCAGTCGTTATGGGAGATCGGGTTCATCGCCACCACATTCCTCTTCATATGCCACCTCAAAAACACGTCGCTTAAATGTTGTGCCACGTAACAATAAATTCTTCTTAAGTTCACGTTACGGCAAAAGAGCGGGTATGGATTTTTTACAAAATTACAATAAAAACAAAAATATAAAAAATGATAATCTTTTACTCGTACCTTTGCTATCGACACCATATGAACAAGCTCTGATTTCAGAAATCTCAACTGGTACCCAACTAAGCAGTAAGCCTATACCGCAACAGCAACAACAATTTTTAAATGATTTTGTACAACAATCATCATCGGATATTGCACCCTACGCCTACATGTCATGTGCCTACACCGGAATACACAACTTTTATCGTTGTAACAACATGTAAGTTAAAAGGTTAGAACATGAACAATTTTATATATGTACAAATTTAAGACAGTTTGATAAGTTTTAATTTTTTTTATTTATATGAAATAAATTGGTAAAACTCTTTAACTTTCTACATTATTTAACAAAACATATAGATTTAATTATTTTAATAAAAAGTACATTAAACAATTTAAATATTTAATGATCACTGCAATCATTTGCAAATAATTTGCTTTGCTTTGTTTTAGTCAGTCTGCATCAGATGCGTGACCATTAATGATATTGTACAGTGCTATGTTTTAATTATTTTGTTATCATTTTTTAATTTTTAGTCGAACTTATTTATTATAACGACCTTTTTTTAATTTTTCTAGCTTCATAATGAAGAAATTTAACAATAAACATGAGCCAGAACAAATTTAAAAAAATTCGATATGAAAAATCTTTTACATAAACAAAATTTTTATAAAGGATTTAAATATCCCACAAATTTTTTATAATATCATATAAATTTAAGCATTAGAAAATTTATACAGAAAAAATGTTTTTAAAAAAAAATCGTCTAATAAACTTTTTTGAAAATTTTAAAATTTCCTACAAATATTTTAGATATCCGACAAAGATTTGAAATTTAAAAACATGAGAAATTAATTTTAAAGATTCTAATTGATATTTGCAACGTTTGATTAAATGTTTTATATAAATTTTATGCAAAAAGTATGAAATTTTAAGCAGTAATAAAAACATTTTTAACGGAATATTCGACAAATTTTTAATGAGAAAAGAAAAAGTGTAGCAAATTTCCTAAAGATATTTAAAATGCCTTTAAAATTTTTAACAAAAACCCTTTTTTATCCGCAAATTTTTTGAAGTAACTTTTGCTATGAAAAAAAGGAAATTTAAACAACAAATGTCCGAAAAAATGTTTTTATAAAAACCACATTTATCAAATGTTCCACAAATGTATGAAACATGAAAGGTGCCACAAATTCTCTAAAGAAGTTTTTTGCACCCGACAAAATTTTTATATTAATTTTGATCAACTTGACGAATGATCTAGAACAGTTAAAAGAAAAACAAATAATATAAAACGTTTAAATAATTTAGAAATTTTAAAGAGGCCAAAATTCTTTATGCTTAAATTAGAACTAAATAAAATCCAAAATGTTACAAGAAATTTATGTTGACACTAAAATACTTCATATAGGGTTGGGCAAAAAATATCAATATATCAATATTTTTAAAAAATCAATCGATATATGTATATCGTCGATATTTTACTTTGCAATACATATATCAATATTTTTTCTTGCCACTTAATTTTCGAACTCAGGTTTTAAATAGGTATTATGTTATTAATTTGTAAAAAAAAATCTTCTCGTCACAGTCTTAATTGAATAGGCCTGCGTAATGCTCGCTACATTCGTACGCGGATTAAAATATAAACATTTTTGGTCTTTCAAAAGAGATACCTTTAACTATAACTGTTTGGTAGGATTTTATTTGTACTTTCGAATGGCATAAAACATAATTTTGTAACAGGTATTTCTTGTGAAATAATTGATCACAAAGTTTCGTTACGCACGCTACAAAAAGTGAAAGTAACTTTTAAGTTGGAGTGTGTTTTCGTATTTTTTAGCAAATTTTGCATAATAAAGCACAAAAAACCTAAATCCTTTAAGAAAGATGAATATAGGAGAAATCTAAAATAACTTAATTGAAGGCAAAAAAATTTGTGAACGGCCGTGAACCCATTTTGACGCACGTCACATTTTTTCCACTAAAGTAATTCCATGTTATTTTTACCAGATGGTTTTCGATTTTGATAAAATTTTGTGGATGTATGTATGTAGTAATGCACGTATATATTGAAAACGGTTTTATTTTTTTTTAATTTTGATAAGTAATGGCAACCCTGTAGCTTTTAAATTATTGAAAAATATTGCTGTGGAGCCTTCATTTAAAAGGTCATAACTTTTGTTGTGTTTAAGATTTAAAAAAAATTAATTTTGATTACAGTTGGCAAGATGTCAAGGTTTAAAAAATTTGTTAAAAAAAATTTTTTTTTAATATTAGAAAAAAAATATCTCCAAATTTTTTAATAACTTTTATACAAAAAGCTATTTATATGGTCTAAGTACCCTGATATTTTCAGAATGGTATCTCTACTAGTTTTCAAGATATTAAAAAATATGAAGATGCATATTTTTATTACTTCGTCATACAAACTTAATTGGCTTCGTCACAACACACCTTTTTTTTAAAGTTGCCAAAGCTAAATGGGAACATGGGAAAAATGTGAAACATAGCTTCCAGTAGAAATGAATAAATTTATTTTTGTATACTCTTATGTTTTGTTTAACTCAGTAATTTTCCTTACCCCGATAATCCAATAGCAATTGCAAAGGTTTTTAATGCAATTTTTGAAAGAACTCAAATCGTTGCACACGCTACAGAAATTAATATGCTAATATATATTTTTTTTCTTTGTGAAAATTTTAATTTTTATTTGCTTAAGAGCAGAATATAAACTTGATTTAAAAATGTAGAAAACTTTAAAAAAAATGTTTATTCTTCTCACAATATAAAAAAAAACTTATTTTCCGTTACGCACGCTACAACGCATGGACAATATTTCCGAAATAGTAAACAAAAAAATGTTTTACTGAAATTGAAGAGAATTAAATGAATAAAAATATGGCCTTCGATCTGACCATCTATATAAACACCAAAGTAATGATATGATCATATAAAATATGTAATTTCTTGAATAATCTTCAGAGACCTGAGGTAGAGTAGGATTTGGAAATAATTTTTGTATTAATGGTCATCGAAAAAAAAATTTGTTTTTTCTTTATTTATAAAATTAAACATCTAGTCTTATATTTAATTGAAAACAAATTGAGGTAGATTAATTTGAAAAAGGTTTGCTTGGTAGACTGTTTCTGGGATTAGCCCATATTTTGTTTGTCAGGCTTCCTTAATGTTTTTGAAAATAGTTGCTGAAGCGGTAAATCTGACAATACCCGATAGTGGAAGCCGTTTACCAGGTGAACACACCAAACATAGGAAGCTCCTTATGATAATTACTGGTTCAATTAAATTTTTTTAGCGCGAATATAGCTTTACTGTATTATATGTTTCTATATTAATCGTTGAACATCAAGTTTGTTTTTTCTGTATTTTATGAATTTACGAAAAATATGGATATGTCGATATTTTAAAATCGAGATATATTGACCAAAATCGATAATGAAAAAAATTCTTTATTTTTTTTTTGCATTTGTCCATCCCTACTTCATACATACATAGTTATGTATGTATATAAATTAATATTGGATGACCTTTTTCTTTATAGCTTTTCAATGTTTTATTTTAATAATGCTGCTGCATATAATGATAATTATGATGACAATGATGCACTCTCAAAAGATACTGCTCTCCTTAATAATGACGACAATGATGACGATGCCACTGATAACGATAACGATGTTGAAGATGACGTTCAAAATTAAAATGTATCAAATTATATTGAAAAAAACTAAGCAAAACAAATACATACAAATATACATATGTATTTATACATTTACTAACTAACATACTTTACATACTAACAAATACATACATATATGTAAAGTATACAAGTTAACTACATATAAATAAATAAAAAACATACTTAACTTTAGATAAATGTTAAAAGCGGAAAGCAAATACCCTTCTAAATCTATACTTAAATGTAAAAAAATAAATATGTATGTACATATATACATATACATATATTTATTTTATTGACATACATTAATGTTCTTTAAATTTTGTGATAGAATATACAAAACTATAACAAAAAAAATTTATATAAATTTCTACTAGAACTAAAATTTAGCTTAATATAAATGAAATGAAAAACAAAACATTCTTATAACAATTAAAAAATACACACACAGGGCTGGATAAATTTTAATTCTAGTGAAATTTATTTTTTAATAATAACCTACCATCACTTGTTTTTTTATAAAAACTCCTTTGCACCTAAAATATATTTTTTGGTATGTATACAGTTAAAAACAAAATCTAATTAACGTAATCTTTTGTTGTTTTAATATTCACACATATGCAAACAAACAAACTACCACATACCAACAAACACAAGCATACATGCATACATTTACACATATTTATGGTTAAATCAAGTGCAAATTGTTAAATGTGTTGATCAAAATAATTAAATAGACAGACATGGCATGAAATTTGAATAGAATTTTTTTAAATGTCATTGTAAAGTAAAATGCTCGACTATTCATTGTTAACATTTAAATAAAAACAACAAAAACATATAAGTTTGTATATTGTTAAAAAACTTAACAACATTTAAATATTAATTAGCGATAAAATGATTGTATGTATTGTAAATAAAAGAAAAAAAATGTTAAATAAAAACTAATAAAAAGTGAGTATAAAAGCAAAAAAAAACAAAATTTTTCAAAAGCCTTTTATTTAAAATTGATGAAATTTTTAATTAATTTATATACATATGAACAAGCTTTTATTTTGTGTCTCTTTATCATTACCAACTTTAATCAACATTAAAACCATATCCCCAATAAATGCAAATAAGTCCATTTTAATTAAAAAAGTAACAGTTTGCCATCTTGTAGGACCTAATTTCACATTTCTAGACTTATAAACTCAAACAATGTACAAAAATGCCCATAAAGTTGAAAAATTTTGAAATTTTATGTTCATTCTCATTCAGGATCAATAGCTTCATTTTTCTAGACTCATAAACGCAAAAAATGTACAAAAGTACCCTAAAAGTTGAAAAAGAACTTTTATACCCCGCTATACGATTTTCTATCTCAATCAGGATTAATAGGCCCTGATTTCATATTTCTAGACTCATAAACTCAAAAAATGTAAAAAAGTACGCTAAAAGTTGTAAAAGCACTTTTCGCCCCCTGTTAACCCGAAATTTTCCTTTTCTCTTAGCCATTATTAATGTCATTCAAATTGTATTTTATCATACAGTTTTTTATGTCTGAAGGAATATGTGTTTCAAATTTCACCAAAACTAGCCCAGTAATTTACTATTAATCGCCTTTTTCGGTTTTCCCCTTTTTGGTACATTTTTAATCCTCATTCTAGTAGAAATTGTTTGTCTCAAATAGATGTTAAACTAAAATAAACCTTTACATGAATTCCATCAAAATTCACAAAAATAATTGATTTAAAAAAGTACAAAAAAGGTACAATTTTTATCCCTATAAATTTGAGTTTCCAAAAAGTACCAAATAATCATACTTTTTTAAGGAATGACGAACGCTGTTAAAATAATATTCCAAGGTAATAATACCGAAAATACTTAATAAATAAAAACTGGCCATATAAACACAAAAAAATAATATTTCTATGTTTATTGGTTTAATAGTTACATGGGGCCCCAAAAAGGTACCAAAATATAATTTTTACCCGTTTTTCCCCTAGGCACTCTAATTTCAAAAAAGTATCGAACACCCATCCGTTTATTTTTTGGGTAGAATATAATGCTTTTTAAATTTTGACCATAACTTGTTTAGTTTAGGAAATATAAGGTTGCCGAGTTCTCCCTTTTTTACTCTTTTTTACCCCCTAAATAATTGAATTTCTAAGAATTCCCTCTTAGTAAATCTTTGCAACGGGAGATGAACCCACAATCCAAATTTAATGTTTCTAGCTTTATACGTTTGGGCTGTGCGATAATGGATTTATCAGTTAGTCAATGTTTAATGTTACTCTTTTACGTATAAAAATGAAAAGTGGGCGTGGCATCAAAAAATTTTTAAAAACTTGTAACTTGTAACGGTGTGGCCAGCTATAAAATACAAACATACATACAAACACACAAACTTTATATACATAGATTAAACTTATTTTTGCATTTAAGGACATTTTCGATTAAAAAAAAAAAATATCTTCGACAAACTCCTTTTATTGATAGAAAGCTTGCAAATAATCACCCACTTGATTTGGACAAAAATTACGTGCAGACAACATTTTTTTTACTGAAAGTTTTCTGCAGCACGATTTACTCATTTTGAAAAATTTTTCCGGAAAATCAAAGCTACTACATGAAATTCATACATACACACATACGTAAACACGGCATATTACATTTCAATTTATTTTATATTTTGCTACCCGATTTGGCAACTAAATTTAACTTCATATGAACAAATCCAAACTAGTGGCAACTCAGTTCAATTTTGTCTGGAAAAAAATTAAAATTAAACCAATTAAAACTGAGAGTTGTTCGGAAAAAACTATTTGTTTCTCTCAAAAAGAGAGACTCAAACTCAATATAAAAAAAAATTGTCCGGACAAAGATTTTGGCTTGACTCAATGAGTGAATCGACCTTAAGAACAATGTTTGACAAACCAGCAAAAAATAACCGAACGTTATACTGTATATAATTCTGACATACGAATGCGTTTTGCAGTAGGCACCTACATATATGCAGTCAACGAAAACAAACGAAACGATTAACAAAACAATCTTTCAAAGTCACAATTTTTTTAATTTTCATGAATCGTTTTGTTTGCGAGCAAAGAATACCAGAAATTTTTCAATGTAAACGAGCACAAACGAAACGATTGCTTTTTTGCTCTTTGGCTTTGCTTTGTCGGCATGTTTCGTTCGAGTACGAAACAAGTTTGAAACGTTTGCTCTTTCATTTACATATTTTTTTTCATGTATAACTACCCGGCACACCAACTATTTCATTTCAAATTGATATGCGAAAATTTTTTCATGATATTAATGCATTTTATGTTATCAAATACTTAAGGAAAATAAAGAATATGTTATTAAAGGACATTATGATAGCGATATGAATAAGTTTAAAGATGAGAAAGAAAAAACCTTCTAAATCAAAGTAAAAACATTCACTTGAAAAAAAAAGAATGGGTGATAACGATTAAAAGTTTAAAAATAAAAAAATGCAATTGAAACCATCAAACTTAATAAGTTTGGATATCATTATATTTCAAACGCTTGACTTTATGTTTGCTGGGAAACTCTCTCACTTTTCTTTTAAAGCGCTAATCAATCAGCAAACGTTTACAGTACAGTAAGTATTCCACTGTTTTGTTTTCTATGTTTCACTTTCCAGCTGCGTACTTTTCGATGCTGGCTTTGTTTGCTCTCACAGTACAAAACAAAATACAAGTACCATTATCCTGGATTTTGTTTTGTTTTGTTTTAACTCTCTTAAATGAGCGAAACAAAACTATTGGAAACGTTTCGTTTTGTTTGTTTTCGTACTCTGAATATATGTATGTATGTACATTAGAATAACGTAATCTACGCGAAATTCTAAGAAAAAATTCCCATCAAACCATGGGTCTGTGATCAAATCTTATCCCGCGCAAATCGGCCTAAAGATTTTATGCTCCCATTAATAAATAAAAATATTGGCCCATAATCATAGTCATAAACAAAGTGTACTTTAAGAGTCTTAAAGTACACTTTTTTAAAAAATATGCTTTTGGTGTACTATAGACGACTTAAAGTATACTTTTAGCGTAAACGTCTGCTTTAAATTTAAAAATAGGTGAAGCTCTTTTTAACTTACCTAAAAACACAAAGTCAGCAGGTTTTCGCAAAAAACAGCAGCCCAAATCACTTCCCATAACTTTTGTATTTTTTTATTAAACTTTTGTTGTCTTTTTTTCTATTTCATTATTTTATAAAAAAAAAAAATATTTTAAAAGTTTGACACTTTAAAATCAGCTGAGCAGAGTTTCCACTTGCTCATATTATGTTATAATTTGTATGAAAACATTTTACTATTTGATGTGTCACCCATTTAAAGCTGGTTTAATTAAAAACATACTTTATTTTTGACTATAATAGCAAAAGATTTAATAAGAGAATTTTATTTTAAAGTCATTTTTAAAAAGAACGGACTTTTGTTTGTAACTATGAATACGGGCCATTGTGTTTTTCTTCAAAGACATTGTAAAATATGTATACTTAATTATTTTTGTTTCAATAATAAAGTATCCGTCTTTTAAAATTTTTTAAACAAATTTTTTTCATTGCTTTATATATTTTGTAGCAGTTTATAAATAAAAATGTTTTTAATTTTATTTAAAAGAAAACTCAGAATTATTATCTTGGTTCCCAACACCTTCCTGTTTTTAAAAATTTTACACAAATTATGAAGTGAAGCAATACTTACAACATATTTTTGAATTTGCGAGGGATCGAAAATCGTTTCTTGAACAAAGCTGCTTAGAATTCTACGTAGAATCATTTGTAGTGTGAGTAGGAGTGAGTGGGTGTGACTCTAAATATGGTCACCTCGAGTATACATTTTTTTTAAATCGCCAAAATTAATTTCTTATCCGAATTAAAGAAAAAAAATTACAGTGAGATAGAATTTTGAAACTTTAGCAACTTTATTTTATTACACAAGTTTTTTTTATTATTAAAAAAAAAGAAACAAAAAGTGTTAAGCGTGAAGAACCGTTTTATAATTTTTCAGCAATTAGCACATAACAACGTGGCGACAATTCCTCATCCATAATTTTTTCATAACGTACATTCATGCGTAAATTCATTTTAATTGCTGATTCCTCAATAAAACACAAACGATCGTAAAGTACCAAATTCTCACAGAGTTTCTAAATGGAAAAAGAGACAAAAAGAAAATAAAAGTTTAAATAATATACTTACACAGGTTTAAAGCATTTAATAAGCAAAGAAACAAGGTATTTTGTATAAAATATTGCAAGACATATTTAAGATGGATCTACTAAGGTGACTGCAATTCATCATCATCATCAAACTATGTCCTGTCAAATAGTTAATGTTATACTTTGATTGACATAAAAAAAACTTGTGTTTTAAAGCAGGCAATTTAACTTCTGTGATGGCGTGATATTTATTAGTCCAAATTTACCTATAATG